>OX421947.2:0-131595 GCA_949128155.2 Xanthia icteritia | reverse complement strand
AGAGTTGAAGTATGTGGGGAGGAATTTTATTGTAACATTTTAAACAGTACCCCATGAAAGATGAGTCTACTTTAGCCAGTCTGAAACCTGGTTGAACTAATAGATCCCTATTTCTTGTACTATAATTATGTCTATCACCTCTTTTACTAAAAAGATGTAAATTTTTTCTTACGTACATGATGTTTTCATAGATATACTGACAAGGTACCGTCATGATGTTAATGTCCTTAAACAGTTCCCTTAGAGAATCGCGCCTACGGAGATAATATATGGCTCTGATAGCTCTTTTCTGCAGAATAAAAATAGACTCGATGTCTGCAGCCCGTCCCCACAGCAGAATACCATAAGACATGATACTATGAAAATAACTGAAATAGACTAGCCTGGCGGTATCTACATCAGTTAATTGACGGATTTTTCTGACAGCATATGCTGCTGAACTTAGCCGTCCTGCAAGAGATGTTAAATGAGGACCCCATTGTAGCCTTGAGTCGAGCGTGATTCCTAGGAAAACAGTTTTATCGACAAATTCTAGTTTCTCTTGATTCAATACTATCTCACAATTACTATTTTTAACATTTGGTAAAGAAAATTTTATGCACTTAGTTTTTTTTCCATTTAATACTAAATTATTAGCAGTGAACCAATTTTGGACCTGCAGTAGGGCGTTATTTACGTCGTCAAAATTTGTAGCACGTCTATCTACCTTAAAAATTAAGGAAGTATCGTCAGCAAATAACACCATTTGTGGTTGATTTTTTAATAAATAGAGTAGATCGTTAATATACACTAAAAAGAGGAATGGACCCAAAATCGAGCCTTGTGGCACACCCATTTTTACTTTTAAACCTAGTGAATTGATACCGTTTATTTGAACTTGCTGTTGTCTATCATTTAAATAAGATTTTACTAAATTGAGTGCAAGTTTTCCAAGTCCGTAATGTTCAAGTTTCGAGAGTAAGGTTTCGTGATCGACGCAATCAAATGCCTTGGAGAGGTCACAAAAAATTCCTATTGCGTCTTGGGCCTCTTCCCACGCGTTAAAAATGTGTCTTAATAAGGTTACACCGGCGTCGGTCGTACAACGTCCTTTGGTGAAACCATACTGTTGATCGTGGAGGATTTTATTTGTGTTAAAATGATTCAGCATTTGATTAAGCATTACCTTTTCAAACACCTTGCTGAAAACCGGCAACACGGATACGGGTCTATAATTATTGGTGTCTTTACTGTCCCCGGATTTGAAAAGTGGTATTACCTTGCTGTATTTCATTAAATCCGGGAAGACTCCTTGATCCACACACAAATTAAATATTAAGGCTAAGTAAGGCGCTATGGTCTCAATTATGGAGGTACAGATTTTAATGGACATTCCCCAAAGATCTTCGGTCAATTTGATCTTGATTTGCTTAAAAGCTTTTATTACTATTATGGGGTTAATATGCTTAAAGTTAAATTCAATCGGGCATGCTGAAACATTCGCCCTTACTAAATCAAAAGAGAGCGAGGGCGAGGAATTTAAGGTTTCAGTAGTTTTAAGTGGGACACTGGTAAAGAAATTTACAAATTCTTGAGCAACTTCTTTGCTATCGCAAATGAGACCACCACATGACGCCTTCAGGGTGTACTCCGAATTATGCTTTTTGTTCCTGTTCGTTTCATTATTGATAATTTTCCAAACCGTCTGTATTTTATTGTCTGCTGATTTAACCTTGTTGCTAATGTATAAGGCTTTAGCTGTCTTACAAGTGTTCTTAAAAGTTCTAGAGTAAGAAGCAACATATTTATTAAAAGTTTCCGTGTTAATATAAGGCTTAAGGCCATACAGCTCGAAAAGTCTATCCCTACTTTTCCTGAGTCCTTTAGTTGCCCAGTCACTAAATAAAAACTTAGGGCTGATAGTCTTAGTGTTCTTTTTAAAAGAATTATCGAACTCGGTTTGGACTAACGAAAAGAATTCTTTATACAAAATATTAACATTGTTCATTGTAAAGTCCTGATTACTTAACTTACAAACTAAAGTGCTATTATATTTATTTAAATTAACAGATGTTATTGGTCTGCATTGTATTTGCACTTTTTGTATTGGAATGTTGGACTCAAAAGTTATGGTTTGACCACTGTGATCGGAAGGGAGATAATTAACTATTGCTTTATCTAAATAGTCGCAGCAACAAAACACATTATCAATACATGTAGCAGTAGTCGTAGTTATTCGGGTTGGTTCTTCAAACACATTTGACAAATTGAATGATTTGAACAGATTTAGAAATCTAGTGGTATTTGAATTATTTTCTAAAATATTAATGTTAAAGTCACCACAGATAATTACTGATTTATTACCAGTTGCAAGTTTTGCCAAAACATCTTCCATTACTGACTCAAATGTAGAGTAGTTTTGATAATTAGGGGGTCTGTAAACGCACACTATGACATGCTTATCTAGCTCAACACAAGACAGTTCAATGCTATGTTCAACCGATAGTTCAACTATGTCCTTACGGGTTTTTGATTTGATACAACTTTTAATTAAGATTAGTGAACCACCATGCAGCATCGATTTTCGGTTATAGCAACTAACCACACTATAATTCTCATAGTTAATTAACATTTGATAATCTTTTAACCAATGCTCAGTTAAACAAATAATGTCAAACATTGTTTTTTCTAAAAACAATTCAATTTCCAATTGTTTGGAAGAAAAACCTTGAATGTTTTGATGAAATAATTTCAAGGATTTCTGCTTAGCCCCTTTTGTACAGTTAACTACAGTGCTAGAAAATACCTTTTTGTTATTAGATGTAACTATACTGTTATTGGTACTTTCTGTTGTCTTACAAACTAGTTTAAACTATTTGAGTTAACCACCTTAACATTAGTAGTATTACTAATTGTGGTGCTAATTATAGTTGACTTCGACATACTAATTATGTCTGGGTTAATATTAAAAGCTAATAGCCTAGCTATTTGACGTCTAAAACTAATGGGCAGATACACAGTATCCCTAGTCGACCTTAGCTTATCAACAAAAATGTTGGTATCAAAAAATATAAACTTGTCACTATGGTGACTAACTAAGAAATGCATGTAATTATTTAACATGTGAATGTAATTGTTTTGCCTGTTTGACAAGTGCTCAAAATATGGAAAAGCACACAAAATTACTTTCTTACAATTTAACTTCAATAGATTGGTGACACTATCAGTAATATCATCTTTTTTAACATTTAAACTATTACCTATAAGAACAGTAACAATGGCATTAGGATCATATTCTTTCCTAGTTAATGAAGACATTATTTGTTTGTAGGAATTCTGTGGCATACAATAGTTTTGAGAAGAATGACTCAGGTTGTTGCTAAGTAATTTTCCTAACCCTTTTCCAAAACTATCAGAAAACATAATGGAGCAGTAACAAACTTTACTACTACAAGGGACAGAATTAGCTTCTGATTTAAGTACTTGCAATGGACCTAGTTCAATATCCGGTGTGTCTCTATTGGGAATAGAGACCTGAGCACTTCTCAACTGGTGCGGGTCCTCCGTTACCTCAGGTTGAAGAGTGCCAATATGCAAGCTAATTAGTCTAATTATTTATTTATTTAGTTTTACTTATTTAGTATTTATTTACCTAGTTTTTATTTATTTAGTGAAATAGACGATGATTTATAACGAAAACAAACGCGTAAAATTTCATGAACAGATAAGATATTATGGAAAAACGACTGGACGTATTTACTTAAATTAACATTATTTGAACTTTTGAATAATTAATTATCTATTTTGCCATTTTTTTTACTACATAAGTTATTCATTTACTATTTTTGTTCCAATTCTGCTTCCATACAGGGCTAGATGATTACAAGACAAAGTGATATAATTTTCTGTTTTGAACGTACACCGTCAAACAGACGAGTAATCACCATACTACGTTTGTATGGAAGAATGGCCGACTAGCGTACCCTTAATAGGAATGACAATTGTTTTTTTTTGTGTCCTTTGTAAAATGTTATAATAAAATACCAATCGATATTCAAACTCAAACTCAAACTCAAAGCATTTATTTCAAATAAACCAATTACAGGCACTTTTGAATAGTCAAGGGGTCGGTCAGTCAGAAATATGAAGCTAGTCGCCCATTCCAAAGCGTAGTAGGTACCTATGGAGAAGAACGGGCAAGAAACTCCACGGACACTCTTTTAAATAAAATAAGATGGTTACATAATATTGGTTACATCATTCAAGTTGAAGTTATACATGTGAGAACGATGCAAAACATTAAAAGCGTCCGTTAGAAATAAAAATATAAATTAAATTAAAATCGCCGTGGCAGCTAAGAGATGACCAGTCCCTACTGACGGCGCCCGTTCACGAACATGACGCATGGATTAGCACCATTCAGCTCAACCATTTTGAAGGGAGCTAAATGATCCAACACACGCGCCACCGCCAGCGAGACATTAGAGTGAGCATGACATACTCTCAGCCGCCAGGGCACATTCAAGTCAATGAAAGACATACTCAGTACCTAAATGGTAGCTTTATAGTCGGTACATGGTGCCCACACGTGTGCCATGCAATTATACAATGCTAAGACATTGAATTTATACAATGCAAAAATAGTTTTTAAAATCTTCAGCAGCTCCAACGGTATTTTCAAATGCTAATCAATTAGTTTATGCTTGTGGAGCAGGACCAGCGTTGAGCCAAGCATTTTTATCAGCGATGTAATCCCCCAACTTATAATATGCTTGGCTGCATAGTGTGCGTTTAATATAAGATTTAAATTTCGTTTCATTCAGTTGAAGTATGTGGGGAGGTATTTTATTGTAACATTTTAAACAGTACCCCATGAAAGATGAGTCCACTTCAGCCAACCTGAAACCCGGTTGAACTAATTGGTCCCTATTCCTAGTGATATAATTGTGTTTTGCACCTCTTTTACTAAAAAGATGTAGATTTTTCCTTACGTACATGATGTTTTCATAAATATATTGACAAGGTACCGTCATGATGTTAATATATTTAAACTGTTCCCTTAGAGAGTCGCGCCTGCGGAGGCCATAGATGGCTCTAATGGCTCTTTTCTGCAGAATAAAAATAGACTCGATGTCTGCAGCCCGTCCCCATAGTAGAATACCGTACGACATAATACTATGAAAGTAACTAAAATAGACTAGTCTCGCGGTATCTACATCAGTAAATTGACGGATTTTTCTCACAGCAAATGCTGCTGAACTTAGCCGTCCTGAAAGGGATGTTAAATGAGGACCCCATTGAAGCCTTGAGTCGAGCGTGATCCCCAGGAAAACAGTTTTATCGACGAATTCTAGTTTCTCTTGATTCAATACTATCTCACAATTACTACTTTTGACATTTGGTAAAGAAAATCTTATGCACTTAGTTTTTTTCCCATTTAATACTAAATTATTAGCAGTGAACCAATTGTGGACCTGCTGTAGGGCGTTATTTACGTCGTCAAGATTTGATGCACGTCTATTAATTTTAAAAATTAAGGAAGTATCATCAGCAAATAACACCATTTGTGGTTGAGTTTTTAACAAATGGGGGAGATCATTAATATATACTAAAAAGAGGAAAGGACCCAATATTGATCCTTGTGGTACACCCATTTCTACTTTTAAACCGAGTGAATTGACACCATTTATTTGAACTTGCTGTTGTCTATCATTTAAATACGATTTTACTAAACTGAGCGCAAGTTTCCCAAGTCCGTAATGCTCAAGTTTCAAGATTAAGGTTTCGTGGTCGACGCAGTCAAATGCCTTGGAGAGGTCACAAAAAATTCCTATGGCGTCTTGGGCCTCTTCCCACGCCGTAAATATGTGTTTTAATAACGTGACACCGGCGTCAGTCGTACAACGTCCCTTGGTGAAACCATACTGTTGATCATGTAAGATTTTATTGGTGTTAAAATGATTGAGCAGTTGGTTAAGCATTACCTTTTCAAACACCTTGCTTAAAACTGGCAACACGGATACAGGTCTATAATTATTGGTGTCTTTACTGTCCCCGGATTTGAAAAGTGGTATTACCTTACTATATTTCATTAGATCAGGGAAGATTCCTTGATCCACACACAAATTAAATATTAAGGCTAAGTACGGCGCTATAGTCTCAATAATGGAGGTACAAACTTTAATTGACATTCCCCATAGATCTTCGGTTAATTTTATCTTGATTTGTTTGAAAGCTTTTAGTACTATTAAGGGGTTTATATGCTTGAATTTAAATTCAATCGGGCAGGATGAAACATTTGCTCTTAATAAATCAATAGAACGCGAGGGCGAGGAATTTAAGGATTCAGTAGTTTTAACTGGGATACTGGTAAAGAAATTTACAAATTCTTGAGCAACTTCTTTGTTAGTGCTTATGAGACCACGTGAAGTTTCTAGTGTGAAATCATTATTATGTCTTTTATTCCTGTTTGTTTCGTCATTGATAATTTTCCAAACCGTCTTTATTTTATTATCGGCTGATTTGATCTTGTTGCTAATGTACAAGGCTTTAGCTACCTTGCAAGTATTTTTGAAAGTTTTAGAGTAAGTAGCAACGTATTTATTAAAAGATTCAGAGTTAATATAAGGCTTAAGGCCATACAGCTCAAACAATTTTTCCCTGCTTTTCCTAATACCCTTAGTTGCCCAGTCACTGAACAAAAAAATTGGGCAAATGGTTTTAGTTTTCTTTTTTAAAGTATTATTGAACTCGGTGCGCACTACCGAAAAGAATTCCTCATATAATTCATTTACATTGTTTATAATATGACCCGGTATACTTAACTTACTAATTAAGTTATTATTAAATCTGCTTAAATTGCTGGTTGTTATTGGTCTAGATTGTATCTGAATTCTTTGTAATGGTGTGTTGGACTTGAAAGCAACGGTTTCACCACTGTGATCAGAAGGGAGATAGTTTACAATGGCTTTATCTAAGTAGTTGCAGCAACAAAACACGTTATCAATACATGTAGCAGTATTTGTGGTTATGCGGGTTGGTTCTGAAAACACATTTGACAAATTGAATGATTTAAAGAGACTTAATAATCGACTGCTATTTGAACAATTTTCTAAGATATTAATATTAAAGTCACCACAGATAATTAGCGATTTTTTACCCGTTGCAAGTTTTGCTAGAACATCTTCCATTACTGACTCAAATATGGAGTAGTTTTGATAATTTGGGGGTCTATAAACGCACACTATAACATGCTTATCTAGCTCAACACAAGACAATTCAATGTTATGTTCAACCGACAGATCAAGTACATCTTTACGAGACTTAGATTTAATAGAATTTTTAACTAAGATTAGTGAACCCCCTCGCAGCATAGATTTTCGGTTAAAACAACTGCCCACACTATAATTTTTATAATTAATTAGCATCTCATAATCTTTCAACCAATGTTCAGTTAAACAAATAATTTCGTACATAGTTTTTTCTAAAAATAATTCAATTTCTAATTGTTTGGAAGAAATTCTTCAACTAAATGAGAAGAAATTTAAAACTTACATTAAACACACACTATGTAGACAAGCATACTATAAGTTTGATGATTATATCGTAGATAAAAATGCTTGGTTTAATGCTGGTCCTACTCCACAGCCACTTGGGTTCAATAGTTAAAATTAAAAAAAAAAATTGGGAGAGTTGCTTCCCCTTTTCTAGTTAGTCTGACTTTACGAACTTTAATGTTTTTTTTATTTATTTTATTTAACCATGTTTTAATTGTTGAATACTCCAATAGATAATAATGATTTTCTTTCTTTTTGCTAGTAAAATTCTTTTAATCTCACAAATACTTTGCAAACTATAGTTTTGTATACTTTAGAAGCATTTTTTTTTTTTGTAAATGTGAGTACCATGGAGCCGTTTACTATGTTATTATGTTGTGTTGACTTGAAAGAGCATGGCTATGAAACAAGTCAGTAATGTTTTTGCAATAATTATTTAAAAATAAGGTCAGGTCAGGGCGAACATGACAAGCGTGAGAACGCCCTTTTTCTCGTTTTGTCGAAATTTGTCTACGATTCTGACGTCATTCTAATCCCTAGATTAGAATGACGTCAGAATCGTAGACAAATTTCAATATAATACAATACATGACCGTAAACGACGAGTTAACTCGAAAAAGGCACTTTGACACTTCTATATCTCGCGACGAGAGACCGATGTTGCAAGTTATTAAAAACAAATTATTTTTATGATAGCAACATGCTCGAGGTTCCATTACATTCATTCAATCTTGTCACAAATGCCTCTAAACTAGACTAAAAATCACCTTTTTTTTTTTATTCCTCTCGTCTGCCTACGATTCCCATTCTCAAATAGACCAAAGTGACATAACTTTACTATATTTTAGTTTGATAGCACAGGTGGCACTGAGTTATTAATTTAGTGATAATTGCTATTTTGCTATTCAGAATTTGACGTTTTTCTTATAAAATTTTGATTGTCTAACAAAATCTGACTATTTTTAATCGTGATTAAAAAGGTGTGGAAATTAATGACGGTGCAAAAATAGTACTGTATCCTTTTTTTTCTTTTCTCTTGCTTATATCTCTAAAATGGTGTGTCCTATCGAAATAATAATAAAAGTTCGACCCCCTTTATAAAACCCATAAACCCCTAATACTCAACATTTTTCATATTGTCTCTACAAAAAGTATATATTGTCCCTACAAAAAGTGAAAAATTCCATATAAAACACGTCGGTCGTAACAATATAAATAGTAGTTTAAAACTAAGTATTTTCATTATTAATATATTGTAAAATATCCTGCCATCCTGCCCGATTGAATTTAATCGAGGTCGAGTAAATACGACTAAATTATCGAAGAATTGAAGATTATCTCGTGTTGAATTGTCAACAATCGAGATAACTAAAGTGCCATGTTAGGGTTTGTCGAAAAAACATAAAATTTGACAGAAATTTTATTTTGTATTGAAGCGCTGTCAGAAAACGAGAAAAGTGACAGAAATAAACGACAACTACTCACGCGAGAGCGAGTAATTGTCGCGTGTGTCATGTTAGGCCTATTGGACGAAAATTCAAACGTGATAAAATTCTATAAATAATGCTTAAATTAAAATAATAAATAATGCTGGCGTTTCGTCGAGACTATCCAAATAAAATAGGGATGAAGACTAAAATTTTCTTTGTCCGTCAGGTAGATTATTGAGTTATATGACGTGTGGTGAGTGTGTGAGTGGTATGACGTTATGCCTATGTAGATTTTATACTTACTTGTTCGTAGCGAGCCCCGAGCGTTCGAACTCCCCAACTTTATGGCGTTTTATCTAAGTTGTTTTTTATTAGGGTTACGTACCTCAAAAGGAAAAACAGAACCCTTATAGGCTCACTTGTATGTCTGTCTGTCTGGCTGTCAGTCCGTCTGTCACAACCAATTGACTTCGAATTTACTGGACCAATTTTAGTTGAAATTAGGTAACCTTATACATTTCTGTGACCCAAACACAGACGTGCAACGTAAATATATGAATTTTGAATATGGAGGTCACTTTTCGGGGGCAAATTGGAATATTAAAAAAAAAAGGTGTTGGAAACTGTACCGTGTGCCATATGAACGCGCTTGTTGTGAGGATATGAAATATTTTTTTTTAATAATTTTAAAATAAATAATGTTGAAGATATTATTTAAGAAAATAGATGGTAATTTACCACCCCCCCCACTCCTTAACTCCGAAAAATATTTTTAAAAATACAGAGATCGCCAGTTATGTTTAAATCCCTTATAATATAGGGGGCGAGCCTATTGCCATCAACCGGGCACAAATCCAGACTCCGGGCTGCTACTGAGAAATTCCTGATGGAACAACCCAATAACACTTGCTGGGAATCGAACACAGAACCTCATGCTCAGCAGTAGCGCTTGCGACTAGACCAACGAGGCAGTACGTCATAGATCTCGATATCTATCCCTTTTAACTGAACAGGCCGTTAAATACGTCGCGCTGCATTTGGGGGAGGCGGCGGTAGCGTCTCCAATGCCTACCGGCCCGAATAACTTCGCCTTAATTTGTCAGATGTATACCAGGTTGGATTTTTGAGATGGGGTAGTTAGGGCAGCTACCTTAACCGTTGTAACTACAAGAAAACGGTCCTTAGGAGACTGTCCTTAGCTTTTTGAGACATTTTGATCTGCATTCACAGATTTTGTAAAAATTGTAGTCAGAAAGAAAATAGGCAGTTTTCACAAAATCTTTTTTGATCCCAATCGATGCTGCTTCTTCAAAAAACTCAGAAATCGCGAAATGCTTTTCGCATACATTTCGTGGGAAATGAGACTCCAACCTACTTTTTACGATGAATAGACTAGTGGAAAATAAACAAAAAAAATTAACATCGAACGAATACGCGTTATGATTTTATTTTCTTTGAGAACAAGATAGTTTGTTGCTTGTGATTTCCGAAAATCTGAGAAAAAAATTAGGTACCTCAATTAATTCTGAACTTTTGAGAATTGTATGGGAAACGTTAAAAAAGACTGCTATAAAAGTCAGAAATTATAAAAAAACCTTTGTATGAAAAAAGTTTATCAAAAGCAACAAACTATCAAAATTTTGCTCTCAAATCAAATAAAATTATAACGCGTATTCGTTCGATGTTTAATTTTTGTGTGCGTAGTCGCAGCGGATAAATGTCGAATTTCTTCATTTCAGTTTAGCAGATATTTAGTCTATGACGTCGAGACGATTGTTTATGGTAAGTACAAATTTGTGTATCCAACCATTGGGGAGCTATTCAACAAAAACTGTTTCTGCTGGAACTACGTTATCCTAGCGGCACTTTTTTTTTCCTATGGTCGTACAAGAAAAAAAAATACATTCAATAATTAGTTTGTAACGAGTTAAATGTGTATGTTTAAATTAAATTTGTGTGTCATAAAACTGCGAAGATAATCAAGTTTCCGTTTGGCTATTTGATGAGAATCATATAAAACTCAATACTCAATTCTTTATTGCATTCCATATGTATTACAAAGATGGTATAGACAAGTAAAAGATCAATGTGGACCCTGTCGGGCACAACAAAATTAGGAGAGAGGCTAAGTAACAATTCAAGCAATTAATATTATTATAAATTAAGTATTACATGTGTTTATTTATACATTCTTATTATATATTATTAGGTTTGTGTATATCGGTGTAATTTTGAAATTATGTATTGAATATGAATAATGTAGGTAATTATTATGAAGTATTTTGATTATTATTAAATTATGTTATTATTTATGTATTCATATTTATATTTGATTTTCTATATTCCATATTATATTATATATATTTCATAATGTTTGGTGTACTAGAGAGAGATTTTTATTTTTATTTTGGAATTAATTTGTCTTCTAAAAACTCCTTTACCGAGTAGTATGACTTGAATTCCAGAAATAGTTTCAATTTATGAATAAATTTATTTGTTTTACTTACTTCTCTAATATCATTTGGCAATTTACTATACATTTTTATGGACATAACTAAAGGGCTGGTTGACTGCATTTTGATTCGGGATTGAGGTATGTTTATTTTGTTTTGTTGTGTCGAAAGGTGCATCTTGTTTGTGTTTCTTCGCAAGTGGTGTAACAATCTGGGTTTTTTGACAAATTTAGATAATTCTAAGATATATAGACAGGGAAGTGTGAGTATTTAGTGTTTTCGGAAGTGTGGTTTGCAGCTATCTGTCTGTTCTATGTTGGTTATTATTCGAATTAACTTCTTTTGCAAGATAAATATGGTTTGTGAATGTGTACTGTTACCGCACAGCATGACCCCATAGCTGAGCCATGCCTATGCATATGCATAGTAAGTAACAAGTGTAGTCTGTAGGTTGGTAGTTTTTTTAATTTCGCGTAGGGCATATGAAAATGTTGATAATTTTGCTCTTATTTTCTGTAAGATGGGATTTCCAATTTATGTAGGTATCTATAGACAAACCGAGGAGGGTAAATTCAATAAATTTTGTTTAGGTGACGTTAATTTCTAGATTATGGTGATCCATTCAGGTTACACCTGTAGAAAGAAGAGAGCTTAATTTGGCGTTTATATTGTCATCGTTCTGGCATGACGTGAGCAGCGAGATATCGTCCGCAAATAGAACACATGGTCCGTTTATTGTTTTAGGAAGGTCATTTATGTAGATAAGAAACAATAGCGTTAACTGCTTTACTGTTGGATCTCATTTGAATTATTTCATTTGTGTTGTTATCAAAAAAATCAATTTTTACTATTTGTACCCTATCCTGTATGATGCAAACCATTCATGAGCTTTTCCTCGTATTCCTATCCCATGTAATTTGTCCAATAGTATTTTAAATTGCACCTTATCATATGCTTTGGTCATATCGAGCAGCATACCAATGGCGCAGTTTTTATTATTAATAATATTTATTTATTTATTTAACAGTTTATGTAAGTACACACATATACAGAGACAAGAAAAAAGGAACAGAAAAATACGTACAAAGGTCATGCTTATTTCTAAAGAAATCTCTTCCAGCATACCGGCGATAGGAAAGTGGATAAAAAGAGATGTAGACAACGTGTGTAAGAGTAGAAGAGAAAATAAAATACATAAAGTAAAAACATTTAACTACTCACTAAAAAAAACATACAATATGAGAATATACTTACATACATACTTCTAAAATATATATACTAATAATTATAATTTAGTAGGTATATAATATAATAATAAATACAAAATATGCAACTATGACGAAGTGGAAAGATAGTGGTAATAGTTAGAGCCTCTTGTACGTATTTATAGACTGCTAACGTTGTAGACCTGTTTTTAAGGAAACCGTTTTGGCAGTCGTCAAGTATTTTATATTTTTCACAAAATGAGTATATGCGGTCATACATAGCCTTCTTAAAGATTTTAGACGCAGTTGGTAACAGCGCGATAGGGCGATAGTTATTAGGGTCGGTTTTAGAATTTTTCTTATGTATGGGTTTTATCAGAGTTTTTAAGTTGATTGGAAAAGGCCTTCTTCAAACGATTGGTTAATTAATTTATAAAATGGTAGGGTTAGTTCATCTGCACATTGCTTAAGTAGAAATGGGGGAAGCTCGTCTACTCCATAGCTCTTTTTATTTTTTTTATATATTGTTAATTTCATAGGGATCGACAGGGCTGAGAAACATTGTGTTTTCTGTGGGGCACATCACAGGGGCTTCTTTTGCTGGTGAGATTTTTTCCCCAATAGAAGCAAAGAAGTCATTGAAAATATTAGCTATTTGTTAAGGTTCAGTTATCAAGTTATCGTTTTTATGTTAATTTTTTCGTTTTTAATTGATTTATTTGTTCTTTCGTTTATTATATTCCACATAGTTTTTACTTTATTTTTTGATTCTTTTATTTATTAGATTTGATTAGATTGCTTTAGGGTTTTTTCGTATTTTTTATAATATTTTGATAATATAGGATTGTTTGTTTTATTGATAAGTATTTTAAGTAGTCTTTTGTTGTTTTTGCAAGATAATTTAATACCCTTTGTTAGCCAGTACTTCTTATATATTGTTTTTATTTTAATTTGCTGCAGCGGAATACACACACATTTAAAATTTGCTTTAATATATTATTAAACGCAATGTAGTTTTCATCTATATTTTTATTTTATTTTATTATTTCATTCCAATTTTGATTTTTTAATTCATATTTAAAGTTTTCTACATTTTGGGTATTATAATATTCTTTTTGTTTATTTATTTTTGCTAACATGTAAAACACTGGTTAGTAGGCATGCATTAAAATTTCATGACAGTATTAAGACATGCACCCTGTAAGGGCACTGCAAATGTTTCATATTACAAATTACATGAAATTCATGATTCTAATTATTACAATTCATTACATTTTAATAAACATTAATTATATAATTATTACATTTTATTTCAAATAAATCATTATTATTAATTCGTTCATTCATTTTAGTCATTACAGGTAAACATATTAAAGTCATTTATTATTTCACATTTAAGTACGTCAAGCATATTATTACAAGGTCAATCGATTCACAATTTGTCAGCTTTAAATTCCTCAACGGTATACTCGTAGTAGCCTTTCTTTATTAACAGAGATTTCAACTGCTTCGAGAAAATTGAATCATTTGGTACGGATTTCAAACTTTCCAGTAGCTTATTAAATATATTAGCTAGTCTTGAATATGGGCTTTTCCCGATAACTTTTAAGTTTGTGATGGGCAGTATTAGTCTATTCTTGTTCCGTCGGTTATAGTTTTCATTTAGCTCGATATTAGATTTGAAGAGGTGCCTATTTTTCCTAACGAATATACAACTTTGCAGTATATAAATTGCTGGTAGTGTGAGAATTTGTTGTTTAATAAAGTGCAGCCTACAACTCTTTCGTTGGTCTATGTTCATCAATATTCTGATACATTTCTTTTGCTGGATGAAATGGTCCAACAAGTCAGTACTGTAATGACTAAAATGTATAATACCATAATTTAGCCAAGAGTAGGCGTGCGCATAATAGGCAGATAAGGCGGTTTTATAGTCTGTGTTGCTTTTCAATATACTTGGTGCATACATAAATTGGGAGAATTTTGCTCTTGTATTTTCTACATGTTTCTTCCAATTTTAGTTTGAGTCTAATGTTAGGCCTGAAAGTGTAAATTCGTTTCTATTCGTTCTAATTTAATTTCTTGTCTTAATTTATTTAGGTTTAGTGGGGTTCTTTGGTAAGTTCTGAATTGACATATTTTAGTTAAGTTTGTTTCTAAGTTATGTTCGTTTAACCATTGCTCAGTTTCTGTGAGTTTTTTTAATAGTAACAAAGTTTTTTTAATGGTCAACATTCGCGGGCGTTTAAATAATAAAGAAACATCGTCAGCAAACAAAATACACGACGAACTTATCTTTTTTGGCATGTAATATAAATAAAGTACATCCTAAAACACTTCCTTGGGGTATTGAAGTATTTATGGTAGCCATGTCTGATCCTATGTTGTACATTTCCTGGTCAACGCTATCGAAATATTCTATTTCTACGAATTGTACTCGGTCTTGTAAATATGATTTAAACCAATTTAAAGCTTGTCCTCTAATACCCGAACCATAAAGTTTTTGTAATAAAATGTTGTGTGACACCTTGTCGTACGCCTTCGTCATGTCTAGGAATAGTCCAATAGCGTACTTTCGTTCGTTAATGCAGCTGTAAATTTCCTGTACGTAGTTGTGTACCGCTAAAGTTGTTGAGCATTTTATCCTAAAACAGAATTGGTTTTTATCTAAAATATCATATTTTTTTCGCGAACCAGTTTGTTTTTTTATTGTTGTCGCTAAGCAATTTCACGTGAAAGATGGTTGCACAGCGGTCTGAGAAACCTAATTCTTCTAAGGTGGTATAAGTATGTCTATAATTACAATTTGTAAAAATTAAGTCTAAGCATGTTGCGGTAGTTTGTGAGATACGTGTGGGGACTTTGATATGTTGTATGAATTTATGTTCCAACATTAAATCTAAGAACAAGTTCGTTTTTAAACAGCTGTCTAAGATATTTATATTTAAATCTCCTCCTAATATCACGTTATATCTTAAATATTTATTATTAATATAATACATTATTTCTTTTAATTGGCGAGTAAATACTTCCTCCTCTCTTCTATTCCAATAAATTGTAATTATAAGTAGATTCTCATAAGGTAATTCTATACAATACTCAACAGACATATTACTAATAAGTATCACAAATTTCTTTGTACTCGAAATGGTTTTGTAACAAGATACAGACGCCGCCTCCTCGAGTACTGCGACAGTAAGATGATGCAATTTTGTAGCCGCTAAACTGTACGTTATTAAATTTTTCTAGTGATAGCCAAGTCTCACATAGACATATAGCGTTATGCTCGTACATTGTTTTTTCATGGATGAAGGCTTCAAGTAGATGTTTTTTATTATAGATGCTTTGTATGTTTTGATATAAAATTTTCAAAAAGTATCATATTATTGTTCATATTATTTAAATTTACGGCAAAATCATCAGCTTTTACATTTTGTTGAAGTTCATGTATTCTGTCATACGAAAAAAATTGCTATCATTACATTTATCATTTACGATTAAATTCAATGTATTATCAGATTCTGTTAGTTGTTTACATGCATCATTTATATTCATTGTGTTTAAATCAGGTTTAAATTTAAATTAGGTCTTGTAAATCGTTTAAAATAATATTCAAGCCTGTATTTTTTAAGCTTCCATACCTTTGGTTATAAGTTTCGTAGGTGTACGGAAGATTTAAGTTGGAATCTTAAATATACGACGAATATATAAGACTTTGACGGCACGGTTGGCGCAGTGGTTAAGCGATTGACTGCTGCACTGCGTGTCGCGGGTTCGATTCCCGCACGGAACAAATATTTGTATGACCGGCAAGTAGTTGTTCCGGGTCTGGCTGTTTGTGTATGTGAGTTTAAATGTTTGTAAACGCACCCACGATACAGGAGAAATTCCTAGTGTGGGGCAATGATTTTATAAAAAAAATAAAAAAATATACGCATATCTATATGTCTCAACATCCATGTAGATTAAATGATTAAAAGTGGCGATTTTACTATTGAACATTACATTTTTGTTAATCATATATTTAAACGTCGGCAGGCATACTATAAAGTTCGTGTGTGTTAAACGCAAATGAAAGTTACTAATTCTATATAACTATGCGTCCTTCTGAAATCTTCTTCCCCGACATAGATAACACAGTAGTCGGAGTAAGTGAAGTTTTGTATTTTCTTATCAAG
Source organism: Xanthia icteritia (assembly GCA_949128155.2). NCBI lineage: Eukaryota > Metazoa > Arthropoda > Insecta > Lepidoptera > Noctuidae > Xanthia > Xanthia icteritia. Next base: position 114,794 of record OX421947.2, on the reverse strand, counting down.
ATTATCTAATAGCTGCGTCAATCCACAATTTGGCATGCGATAGTGACATTTATTAAAATTACTTAAATTAGTTCTTTGACTGATTGTGTACAATCTATTAGAGGTTTCACTACTTAAAATACTTCTAATCTATTATTCCTAACAACCGGCAACGATGGGTTGTTTTATTAACATTTCTGTTTGGTGGTGTTTTGTTTTGAAGTTTTCAGTAATGTTTTCAGTAGGGTCTTGCAGTGGATGTGCAGCAATCAGGAATTTCTAAAGTCTGTAGTTTACTGGTCTTCTTTTCCGTAGAACTAATTTTATTTCTCTTCGGAGTTCGTATTTTCTTTTTTAGAGGACTACTGGTGACTTTTTTATACATCTCATTTTTATTTAATAAATCGGCGTTTATTTGCTTTAGGGAACCATTTTCCAAAGATAGTATTTCTATTTCCTGATGTGCGCTTTTTAATTGAGACCTAAGGTTCTCAATATCCCTCTTTGAGGAGTGGCTAGAGAGGCGCCACGGCGTTCTCACCTTCCGCCTGACGCAGGTCCTCACCGGACATGGTTGTTTCGGGAGGTTCCTGTTTCGTATCAGGCGGGAGGAAAAGCCCGGGTGTCATCACTGCGTGGATCGCCCGGAGGACACGGTTGAGCATACGGTGGAGGTCTGTCCGGCTTGGGCAGAGCATCGCCGTGTCCTCGTGGAGGCGATCGGTGGCGGGGATCTCTCGCGTCCGGCCCTAGTCCAGGCCATGGTACGGAGCGAGAGGGCATGGGAGGCCGTCACCTCCTTCTGCGAAGCAGTAATGCTCGCGAAGGAGGAGGCAGAACGCGTGAGGGAGAGGCAAATTTCGCGCCCTCACGCCCCTAGCCGCCGCAGGAGACGCCCTGGGCGTCGGGAATCGCAGGCCGATTCCCGGCCACCGTAGGCGCGGGCTTGCGGACGGTGAGCAATGGGTAGCTCGCCGTCCGATAAGGACCAGGCCCGGGTCGATGGCGCGTTGTGTTCCACGCGCGCCTCAAAGAGATGTCAGCACAACGGAAGGGGTCCGATAGGACCGATGCCTGCCGGGGTTGCGGGAAAGTCCGAAAGGGATACCGTGGCCCCTGGCAACGTAAAGGCAACGGAAGGAACACGGGTGGGTTTTAGTCAGTAAGAGTCTGACACGCCCTCCCGCTCCACCCAGAGCGGGAGAAGTTATTTGATAATTTCCCACCCAAAAATAAAAAAAAAAAAGGTTCTCAATATCAGTTTTAAAGATGTTTATTTGCTTATCCTCCTCGTCTTCTGGCATTTCCGCCATACTATTTGTAGTCTAATCCAATGTTTGAGAAATAATTTCACTGGTGTCATTATTGGGTTCCGATATAGTACGTGTGCGACGAAATGTTATATTTTCTAGGAAGTTCATGATGATTTCAAATTTAAATTATATCACAAAAAATCTCGCAGCAACCGTCGGATTCGAACGTGCAATCACGCGGTTTGTAGACAAGTATGTCAGTTCGTACGCCGCTAAGCCACCTCTACAATCAGAAGTTTTATCCATTATTTTTATCTAATAACATTTTAACTACGTAAATCCTTGTATTCGTAATAGATGTCGCTACTTACGATACTGATTTGTTTGAAAACGGTTTAGTGCAGAGTTGTACTTTTTACGCACGTTGCTTTGAATTTGTGTGTAATGTTTGTGAAAACAGAATTTTAAAAAACATACCGTTCAGAAGATATACACGTACAAGTAAAATAAGGTTATTACTCTAGAGCCTAACTTATAACGTTTACTTGTATCTTGTAAGGGTCTACAATGTCCTGCCAAGTTTCATTTATGTGATCTTACTAATTAATTAGCAATGGCATAATTTACTACGACTGGATCACTATACACGGTGACATTTGAATCACAGTTTTGCTAGAACAAACGTTGTTCAGACCATGGTCTACTACCATTCTATAGCATCAAATATGTTATTAAAACAAACTAAACTAGGCGTTCTCAAATAAGTCTTATATTGCTCAAACGTTTTTTATTTACATCAACCGTAACATCAAAGTACTCATCGCGGTAGCAATATTCAAAAGAGTTATTATTATTATAATATATTTATTTAATTTGTCAACATTGGTCCACTGGTTAGTACAACAACAAACTTATCAACTAAGGGTTAGTATTTATTAACTAATTACACATCATTATGAGGAGTCCACGTGGACTACAACAATGCGAACCGAATGCAAATAAATCATTATATAGCCAATGACATGCAAACGCGCGGAGTATCGTTCCACCCATTTCTTTTGTTGAATGCCGCGGTACCCTCGCGCCGCCCGGACGGTAGCCAGTCTACCGAAATCTCTCGAGCGGGCGACGCATATGCATTGCCTATGTACTTACGGTACAGGCACGCATCGCGCGTTATTTGTGACAATTAGTCCTAACTATTCGAATGTAGAAAAATGAGTCAATGTTGTCTTGGTGCACATGGAGCCGGTTTTGTGGTATAAGTTTTTTTTTGTCTTGTTCCTGTAATATCCCAATAAATAAATAATACTTTATAATCTCACATTAGATACAATAGGTACCCGTACCTAGTACCTACAGGAACCATGTCTGATAGTACCTATCGTAAGTTCGCTCCTATGTAGAACGAAATGATAAAATTAGAGGTCAGCCACCTCGCCGCGCCGCGTCGCTTAATCGTGCATAGCCAGAAAATACCTCCCAAAGTTTATCATAGCCAAAGCCATACCAAGCCATGTCATAAACACGTGTGCACTTAGTGAGGCGTAGTTCGATTGTAGTGATTGTAAATGTGTGCGTTGAGCGTGTATGCACAGAGCGGACGGTATATGGGCTTTTACAGTAGACAATATATTTGTTATTTATATGTAATAAAAAAAACAGATTCTTTATATCAATGTTATTATTACTTTTTTAATAATGTTGTTTTTTTAATTTTAATTAGTCCTTAACTAGTAAATACTTTTAAGAGTACAAAGTTAATGCAGTTGTTTTATTTTCTACTAAACTAATGTGTACGCACCTGTACGAAACTATTAAACACAATAACGATACTATACTGGAAATTTTAGAATGTTACTGCACGGCCGCTTTTTTGTAGCCATTCATTCGGATAAAGTGCCGCTATTTGCGGCATATTAGTAGCGCTGCCTCGGCCCGGCTAAAGTGCCGTAAGCATTGCATTGTCATTGTCACTAAGTCAAAGTCAAATAATTTATTTCAATTAGGCACTAAAAAGGCTCTTTTGAACGTCAACATTTACCGAAAAATAATTATTGATTCTAGTCGCCCCTTCCAAAAGGTAGTTTTCGTATGGAGAAGAATGGGCAAGAAACTCCACCGTTACTCTTTTAAAATGTTTTCACAATATCTTGTATACATCAATTATGCAATTATATGTGAAGACGATGCACCTAGAATAAGATTACTATACCACGATAGGTAAAAATAATGAAAGATTAAGGAATGACAGATAAATTAACCATGTGATAGATGCATGGTGCTCACATATTTACAAACATTGTAAAATTATACGATATTCCTAACATTTTTACAAGTAATAGGTACTAATAAGTCAGTGTGTGAGTTCAAGTAATCACAGAATGTAAAATCAACATTTAAACAAAATAAAAATATTATACAATTAAATTAGCAACCAGTTAGATTTTGTCTAGATTCTAAATTGTCCTATGGAGCAGGACCAGCATGTTTCCAAGCATTTTTATCTTGGATATAATCCTCTAATTTGTAATATGCTTGTTTACAAAGTGTATTTTTTATATGAGTTTTAAATTTTCTTTCATTTATTTCTAATATATCACAAGGTATTCTGTTGTAACATTTAACACAGTACCCCATAAAAGATGTATGTAATTTAGATAGTCTGAAAAATGATTGATTTATTTTATCTTTATTTCTAGTATTAAAATTATGTACATATACATAATATTTTCATAAATGAATTGGCAAGGTGCCGTCATAATATTAATCTTTTTAAATAGTTCCCTGAAAGATTCGCGACGACGTAGATTATAAATGGCTCTGACAGCTCTCTTTTGTAAAATAAAGATAGATTCAATATCAGCAGCCCGACCCCACAGTAAAATGCCATACGACATAATACTGTGGAAGTAGCTAAAATAGACCAAACGCGCGGTTTCTACATCTGTTAACTGTCTTATCTTTCTAACAGCATACGCGGCTGAACTTAGCCGCCCCGCGAGAGATGTTATATGGGGTCCCCATTGTAACTTCTCGTCTAGCGTGATTCCAAGGAAAACTGTTTGATTAAAAAATTCTAGTTTTTCTTCATTCAATATGATGTCACATTCTTACTGACTTACTTCACTATCACTTGTTATTTTGTTTGATTGTTGAGCATTGCATTGTCACTGTCACTTGTTATTTTGTTTTTGAGGAAAGGCTAATGTTAACAGTGACAGTGATAGTGACAATAACAATGCAATTCTACGGCACTTTAGCTAAGCCGAGGCTGCGCCACTATTATGCCGCTAACGGCACTTTATCCTAGAGGTGTAGAGAGTGCCGCTATTTAGTGTAATGAGCTGAAATACATGTGAATAGTTGCATTAATACACTAAATATCGGAATATGTTTTATTTTGCTTTTCCTTTAAAAAGTCCTACAATCGGATGTCATACAATATCCAGTCGTAGTAAATTATGCCATTGCTAATTAATTAGTAAGATAATATATAATAATATAATATATCATTTATTCTCTCTTCACAATAAGTGGTCTTAAAAATAGTGTAAACTTAAAACTGTAAAACTTTCCCACCTTTGTGAGAGACTGGTGCCTGAGGTAGGTTTTAGGAATAAAACCTGTGTTACAGGTCACCAGGACCCTCACCTCGGTAAGATTTTTGTAGAAATGACCAGGAGATAACTGTAACAGATAAATCGAAAAAGTACAAAGAACAAAAACAACTACTAAATTAAATAAAAAATAGTTCAAAGAGCAAAAAATAAGCAGAAATATCCAAGTGTATTGATTAAAATTATATGTATGTGGTCGTATGAGGTGTATGTATGACTGTGCGAATTGAGAATGATTGTGAGTGAGGGTGTAGATGTGTGATAGGCGAGTGTTCAGTTTTGTGTTGCGAGATATGGGTGGGTAACAGCTATGAAGGGTAATTCGGGCCTTGACCCTATTTGGGTACTATCAATAAGTCCTCGGTTTTTTGGTAATCAAGCGATTTAAGAAAGAAATTAAGGCTTTAATGCAACTAGATTTTGTTTTAGGATAGATATTTAGTGATTTATTTATTTTGTTGTATAAGTGTTGTCCGAGAAAGCAGAAGAATTTGTGGGAGATTGATGAATGCAATCAATAGGTAGGACATATTCTATCTCTGCGGCGGCTACCAATGGGTAGGTTTGGGTCATATGGTATCTGGGAGTGTTTTTTAAGAACTGTGCGGAATATGAATGTTTGTCTGACCGTCAGAACATCCCACTTTTTATAAAGCTCTACTGTTGGGTAATCGTAGGGTAGGCCGGCACTAACCTTAAGAATAGCACGCTGTGCTCGTTCTAGTACCAATAGGTGGGTTTTTGCTGCACCACTCCAAGATGTGATGCAGTATTCAATTTGCGAGTGGCATAAAGCATAGTAAACCATATTGATCGTACTACGGTCAGCCACATGCTTGAGATTTTTAAATATGTACATTAGTTTTCTAAGTCTAGTCACTAGGAGATCTATATGTATTTTAAATGTCAAATGTTGATCAATGTTTATACCAAGATATTTGATACTGTCAGTTCTTTCGAGGGAAGGGCATTGACAATCTGAGGCTGAATTGGCAGAACCACATGTATGAGTTGTAATGGTGAAAGAGATGGTGGCAGGAGATTGCTTCTATGTGCAAATGTTATATATTTGGTTTTGGAAACATTAAGCGTCAAAACGTTGTTCTGGAGCCAATTACAAACAATGTTTAAACCCGATTGTGCAGCGTTAAAGGCCTCATCCCAAGATCACATAAATGAAACTTGGCAGGACATTGTAGACCCTTACAAGATACAAGTAAACGTTATAAGTTAGGCTCTAGAGTAATAACCTTATTTTACTTGTACGTGTATATCTTCTGAACGGTATGTTTTTTAAAATTCTGTTTTCACAAACATTACACACAAATTCAAAGCAACGTGCGTAAAAATTACAACTCTGCACTAAACCGTTTTATATGATTCTCATCAAATAGCCAAACGTCAGCGCAGCGAAAACTTGATTATCTTCGCAGTTTAATGACACACAAATTTCATTTAAACATACACATTTAACTCTCGTTACACACTAATTATTGAATGTATTTTTCTTCTTGTACGACCATTGGAAATAAGTGCCGCTAGGATAACGTAGTTCCATTAGAAACAGTTTTTGTTGAATAGCTGCCCAATGTTTGGATACACAAATGTGTACTTACCATAAACAATTACTCGACGTCATACACTAAAATAATATCTGCTAAACTGAAATGAAGAAATTCGACATTTTTCCGCTGCGACTCTGCACACAATTTTTTTGTTTATTTTCGGTTAGTCTATCCATCATAAAAAGTAGGTTGGAGTCTCATATCCTACGAAATGTATGGGATAAGCTTTTTGCTTTTTTTAAATATTGTTATTTATTTAATAATGTATTCTTGTTCATCTAATTATTGTTGAAATGCATGTTTATATTGTAATATGAATGAATGTATATTTTAGTTATAATTTAATTAATGGTATAAATGTACTTTTTGGGAAATAAAAGCTAAGAAAATAAATAATATAATAAAAATAGATAGATAATTATAGATAAGCATCTTCGTATTCGGTCAGACGAACGAGCGAGGTGAATTAAAGTAGTTTGTATTTAAAATTAATTTTAATCATGCCATTGACGTAAACTGATTTTTAATTATTGTCTTTTTACGATGTGTCACTCATCTTGCTAAAATTAGATGCACGATTGCGACAAGAAGTATTCGAACGGTGGCGGCCGCGACCCTACGCGGCGCACTGTTTGTTTCCGTACCATATATAATATAAAATACATTTTAAAATGGTCACAAAATATTGGCCGCCTCTAACGCTATCCATGAATGCACACAGGTGAGCTTCGACCCGGAGACTCGGCCCGGCGTGTCCAACCTGGTGACCATCCACTGCCTCGCCGACGACAAGCTGCCCGAGGAGGCCGTGCTGGAGGCCGACGGGCTCTCCACGGCGCAGTACAAGCGCGTCGTGGCCGGCGCCCTGCAGCGCGCGCTGGCGCCCGTGCGCGAGCGCGCCGGGCGCCTGCGCGCGCGCCCGCAGCTGCTGCGCGACGTGCTGCGCCACGGCGCCGCGCGCGCGCGCGCCCGCGCCGACCGCGTGTACGAGCGCGTGGCGGCGCTGGTGGGGCTGTAGCTCACAGGTGGTGGTGGTGCAGGGGCGCCAGGAGGCCGTGCGGCGCGTGGCGCTCGCGCAGCAGCGCCAGCAGGTCGCGCAGCAGCTCCACGGCCTGCGCCACGGCCTCGGCCTGCTTCTCGGCGGCCAGCGCGCTGCGCATGGCGGCCTCGGCCAGCAGCTCCTCGGTGGCGAGGCGCGGCGCGTCGGGCGCGGGCGCGGAGCCCTCGCTGCACATGTCGTCGTCCAGCAGCGCCGGCTTGCGCTCGTCGTCCGAGTGGCTCGCGCGCCGCGCGCCGCGGGCTGTGGAGCGCGTACGACTGTTAGTGCTTGTATTAAAAGAACTGATGAACCTAAGCATTCAAGTGCACGCACACATGCTAACGAGTGTTACGTTACGACTAAAAGCTCACACGACACGACATAGCCCAATAAAAATTTGAATTCGTCTGCAAAATAAATCCTAGTGAAGTTTTCTCATCGAGATTATCTTTATTACGGTATTAGAAATACTGTCACAGATTAATGCTGATGATTCACTCCGCAAAATCATTTTACTAAAAAGCTACTCTTGCTACGACACATTAAAGTGCAATTCAGGTTGTACAGCGCTATTATTTTTTTTACCTACAATTATATTCACCTAGCAGATTGCCTCTTTCTATCGCTGACGCGATAGTCTTAGATCTTCTGACTAAGTTACTCTCACTAAATTGGCCCAACAAGTCGAGCCCCCCGACTTGTAGCTTCATACCTAAAATGCGGAATGAACCATTTGTAATTATTTGTGATACTATGCGAAAAAGCAGCGTAGCTGTCAAAGCACCCGAAAATCATTTTTTTTTTTGCTGATGTTTGAAGTGTTAGTTTTACGTCAATTTATGTAACTAGTTCTCTTCGCCCGCGTGGATTTCGTACTTTCCCCTTGGAACTTCAACGCCGCATACATTTTCCAAAACTACTCTTTAAATGGGGTGGCATTTAAAGAGTAGTTTTGGAAAATGTATGATTGCGTACGATCTTTATTGTTTACCTATACTCCGTAGGTTTAGGTAGTTAAATAAAAGTAAACAATAAGAACCACTTGACGAGATAGCTGTACAGTAACCGACTAAACGTAATACCTGTCACTTCAGTTGTCATGCTACGTCACAGTTGTATTATTCAATTTAGCAACGTTATAATTCGTTGACGTTTAGAGTTTGGGTTCTTTACAATAAACAGATTACAAAATATTATATTATTATTATAAATCTAACTAAAACATTGTGTTCAAGCAGTTACATCTACGAAAAGTAGTTTAAAAATAAATGATAAAGTTAGGTTAAGTAGGCCGACAAAGCTCCTCTGAAAGCAATTGGTTACGATACGCCGCGTATGTTATACATTAATAAAAGAGGAAACTATGGTAAAAATCTAAAATAAATTGAATTGGTTTAATCGTATTTTTAAACAAGAAAGTGTCATCTATAAAAACCGTTTTTACGAATTGTTTACCTTTATTTAACTACCTATACCTTTGGAGTATAGATGAGCAGTTCTCCGTTTCTAAACTGAAGGATTGAGATTTTTCATACAAACTGTATTCCTCCTTTTCACCCCTATAGGGGTAGATTTTTGAAAAATCGTTTGACATATATTGACGTAAAACTAATGTTCCCCAAATATTTGAAAAACCTTTGACAGTTTACAATTTGTTTCGTACATTATTTCGAAATATAAATTAATGGACTTTTGTGCAATGCATAATAAACATAGTCAAATTGAGAAATGTTCACTAGCATTTATTTCGCAGATTTGCTTTTATTTTATCTTATTTCCTGGGCTGACATGGTGAGAGTCAAAATGGCGGGTGTATCTTAACTAATCCAATTATTATCCCATATACCAAAAAAATCTATGTCAAACAAGAGTATGCTCAGGTTTATCAGCTAACTTAAGAATATTATAGTGTTATGGATCAAACAGTACCTCAAAATGAACTAGTTAGGATAAATAAAAATATAATATTACACTTAAGTGACAATCTAGTTCCAAAGATTTTTCAACCTACCCCCAATTTTTTAATTTACGACGTCAATGTAAAAATGTCATCTGACGTTTGGAAAAGTAGTGTTGCCATAATTTATAAATAATTACTACCATCATGAATTTGAAAGCACTTTAATAAAATTCTAACTTGGAAAATATTTCATCCATGGGTGACAAATTCAAATTTGACTATGCAAATACATTTACAGTTTTGTAACACAATTAGTAATTTTGAGTTCGATAGCGAAATGATAAACCAATTCAATGCAGACCCTTTAGGTCTTCTCACGCAGACATAAAGATAATTCGCGAAATGATGGATGAGCTTCTGTAGAACAATATTATATGTGAAAGCAAATCACCATATCTATATCTAGGACAAATAACGCAGGGCTCGCCTGCGTTCCCGTTGCCATTCGGTGGAAACGGTTTTGGAGGACCTGCGTCCTTTCGATGTGATGGGGCTTTACGTGTGCGAAGAACGCACAAGCATAGGTCATTATTGGTCGAATGCACGCCGTGTAGGTACGCAATTTGCGCTCGCTCAAGTGACAATTTGCTACGTGCATTCAAGACGTAGCAAATTGTCACTTAACAGTCTAACGAGAGCGAAAGCGGCTCGCGAACGAACCTGCTTTATGCGCTTTGAGAATGAGAGATGCTCATCAGGACCACACCTAGATATTTGGCTCGCTTCTTCGAGGGGATCAGCTTGCCAAACATGGTGATTGATCGGGGGAGGGAGGGTTTGAGACGCGATTTCTTGACTTCGATTCTCCAATTTCTGAACCAGGCGACTTATTGACTGCGGTTTGGAGAGTGAGAGCTATCGATTCAGGGCTTTTGGCTTTATAGTAAATGGCTGTATCGTGTGCGAACAGAGCCAACTCCGCCTTTTTACTTTTAGGGATATCGCTGGTGAACAGCGTGAAAATGAGGGGGGAGATCACGAAGCCCTGAGGGACTCCTGCGTGAATGAGGCGGGGGCAGGAAAGCGATGCGATAGCGGAAGGTGCAGTTCGACAAAAAGTCCCGTAAGATGAGTACGAGACGATCTGGCACACCGAGTTTGTAGAGCTTATACAGGGCGGATTTTTGAGATGAGGCAGTAAGGCAGCTACCTTAACCGTTATAGCTCCAGGAAAGGAAAACGGTCTAGGAGACTGTCCTTAACCTTTGGAAACATTTTGATCTGCATCCACATATTTTGAAAAAAAAATTGGTTGCCTGTAAAGTCGGTATACGGGCGAAAGTTTTACGTGACAACGACTTTGCGTGCCTTTCACTTTTTATGTCTGTCTCTCTCGCTCTTAGGCGGGCTAACCATGACGCGTGCCTCTCACTCGCTCTCATTGTGAGCGCATAACGTGAGCGGAGCGTAACGCAGTTTCTTGAAGTGTCACCCGGCAAACCAATTTATAAGACGTTGTCACGTCAAAATACAGTCAGCAAGAAAATCGGCAGTTTTCACAAAATCTTTTTTTTATTGCCCTTACTGCCCCATCTCTGAAATCCACCCTGTATAATAGTTGTGCCAGACTTTGTGAAGCGCTTTCGCTATGTCAAAGAATATAGCAACCATCATCGAGCCGCGTTGGAAACCAGCGCTTATATCTCCGATGATACGGTGGACGAGCAGTTTGGCTTTCGAACTCGTCACTCTCGCATCAGCACATGCTGAGCTGGAAACAGCGAACTCTAGCACCAGGCGCGCTCATAGCTCAAATCAAATAGCGCGCGGTTCCCCGGCTTTCTGTTACACACTTCAGTCTCTTTTCACGAAATCACTCCCACAGATTGCATGAAAGCGAGATGAAAGATTTGCAAGAAAGCGAGAGGAAAGATTTTACACATCAAACATTTGTAGCTTCTCACGCGCGGGTGTTAAATAAAGTACAGTGGAGCCTGCCGGTTTCCTCTCGATGTTTTCCTTCATCGTTTTGGGAGCAGTGGTGATTAAATAATTTACGGTGGTGATTAAAGCGCCTGTCATGGTTCGAACTTACGACCTATAACTCGTAAGTCGCGACCGTTACCACTGGGCTACCACACCAGTGCTCTATGTGCAATGAGCAGGAAAACATGTTTTGGTTGTATCTATACAATGTATTCGCGCATAGCACAGTGACCATAGTGTATTAACATAGACTACTGCACTTCATCTACATACATTCTTGTTCCTCGTGACTCACATTCTCGGCCGCTGCTGTTGAATATATTCTGCAAGCGCTCCTCGGCGCTGGAGAGGTCGCCCAGGGCGCCACCGGCGGCACACTTCTTGCGGGCTTTGTATTTTATGTCAGCCCAATACTGTAACAACATCATTTTATTTACTTTTGTTTCTAACCATTGCTTTGTTGTAACATACCAGATCATTTTGATTAGTTATCCAGTGGTATTGAGAGAAACATATAAACATTGTTCAAACGCGAGTCTATTAATATAAAACAAACCGGCAAAGTGTGGTTGTATATAATTAAAAAGTGGGGATGAATATAATTAAAATATAATAAAATTAAATATTGTGCATGCTTAATTTTATGGACAGCAAAAAGTTTTTATTTCATAGTATTTCTAAGAGACATTTAAATATACTTACAATAGACAGGACAAAACAAACAACATCAAAATTTACTTGAAATTACCTATAGGTCTCACCTCGCTCAATGTAATTCTGACATAGAACTTAACTGAAGTCATGTCATTGTCTGAAAAGTTGTGTGGAAATTGGTTGTCAATTTTTAAAGTTACCTAAAATTACTTCTATCTTACACAAGCCGTCGGTATTAATCAAAGGGCGCGTATCGCCTGTGTGTGTAACCAGTATTAAAACGGTAACCTAATAGATATGTCATGTTTCTTCTTCTTGGTTACCCAGACAGCGGTAACCTTAGTAGTAGAAATAATTCAAATTTAAAGCAGTTCATAGAAACCACCTTGTCTTGGGGCCAAATAGTCTCAGAGTAAACTGGCTGTGAGTTTAAGAAGTATTTTGTTTTCATTTCTAGAGTTATCTTATTATTTTGTGTTATCACATCTCTGAGACTGCTGGTTTAACCCGTAATTGGTGGCTGTGTAAGTCTGAAGCTAATATTAGTACCTATTTAATATAAGATACATTGTATACAGAATCTGTTGGTAAGCATTTTAAAATCAGTAAGTAATTTAGATTGCGTATGCGGAGATGTGCAGTATGACAGGAATGAAGAAAGTTAGATATATTAAAGTAAGCATTTGATCTCAGGGGCAGTCAGGGCTTCATACCCGAAAAATCAAAATACTATGCCAGTGCTTCAAAGATATGCACCAACACCTTTGCCTATCACATGAGTACCCCACAACATGAAGCGAGTGACTGACCCGGCACCACTTGTCGGGCGATTTGCGCGCTCCGCCGCTGTCCACCGCCGCCGCGTTCAGCCGTTCCGCCAGCAATCGCCACAGCTTGCTCGAACTGAACCGGGAGTATATTGATTGTTTACCAGCTGCGAAGTCGGGGTGCTCTTCCATAAACGACAGCAATAAATCAAGTTGCTCCGAACTCACTCTACATCTAGTTAACACGGCACTCATGTCTGTCATACATATCCGTAAGTTTAGTAGTATAAAACTATCATTAATTCCACTTCAAAGCGAAATGCTAATTAATGTTATTTTTCTGCCATGGTTGACCCGGTCCGACTTCTGTGGATTCAAATATTCAATACCATAATTCACGTATATGTCTGCCGTTGCCGTAGGTGGATGGCACAGACCACTATTAAATTACATGCTCTGTGGATCCCCACAGAGCATGTAACTTTAGATGGATCACAACAACAAGGCAGCATTCAACGCTAATCCTCGCCACAGAACATATATTATACTCAAAGAGATCCTCGCTGTTGTAACCTAGTTAGTGTGACCATCTTAAAATTACCGATTCTGCCATAGTTAAGTTTGAAACCGGAAGTCTTGCCAAAGACTTGAGTAAAAAATGCCAAAATAATACCAAATTTGTTTAAGTTGTAATAGTACTGCCGTCATAAGAAAGAAGGCCGTAACTACGTCCACGTTGATTCTGAGATAATTGAAGTTTTATCTAAAATGAAGGCCCGTGATTTACTGAATGGTTTGAGTTGGTGATTCTTGTTTTATAAAACGTCAAAAAATATAGGCTTTATTTTGAACCATAATTTATTTAAATTCATATAAGCGTATTTTTTTATTTTAATTTATCCCTTTTGTTTTAGCAAAAATAAATCAAATATTATCAAAATACTTATCTGAAAGGGCGTAATTGCGTAGAATGTAATTACGGCTTTTCATAGAAGGAGCTCGATCTTCCTAAAGCCGAAATCCTTTCATGTAAAGCCTTAATGTGCAGTTGCGCCTTTTTTTGCTAGTAAACTTACTTACGAATCGTTTTCAAAGCAGACATTGCAGCTTTAGCGTGTTCTATACTCTAAGATTTCAGCATACGTATTTTGTCTCAAGGAAATAAAAGCCTTCGTCAGTCGATTGTAAACACGACTTATTAAAATGAACCCAAAAATATTTAAAAAAATAGGTAGTTTATTAAATCAGACAGTCTCACAGCAACAACAAACAAACAGCAAGTACAAATTAATGGTGTCAATTCACTGGGTCTAAAAAAGGCTCGATTTTGGGTCCTTTCCTCTTTTTAGTTTATATTAATGATCTACCCCATTTATTAAAAAACCAACCACAAATGGTGTTATTTGCTGACGATACTTCCCTAATTTTTAAGATAAATAGACGTGCATCAAATCTTGACGACGTAAATAACGCCCTACTGCAGGTCCAAAATTGGTTTACTGCAAATAATTTAGTAGGGTAGTTAAATGGGAAAAAAACGAAATGCATAAGATTTGCTTTACCGAATGTTAAAAGTAGTGATTGTGATATAGTATTGAATAGGGAGAAACTAGAATTCGTTGATAAAACTGTTTTCCTGGGGATCACGCTCGACTCAAGGCTGCAATGGGGTCCGCATTTAACATCTCTTGCAGGACGGCTAAGTTCAGCAGCATATGCTGTAAGAAAAATCCGTCAATTTACTGATATAGATACCGCAAGGCTAGTCTATTTCAGTTACTTTCATAGTATCATGTCTTACGGTATTTTACTATGGGGACGGGCTGCAGATATCGACTCTATTTTTATTCTGCAGAAAAGAGCCATTAGAGCAATATATTGCCTCCGCAGGCGCGATTCTCTAAGGCAACTGTTTAAAAACATTAACATCATGACGGTACCTTGTCAATATATACACACATCAACACGGTCTAGGGATATTTCATACTCAATTAAATAACTCGAAAAGTACTGGCCGCATTGTAATCTTTCATACACCGATTTGTTTGTAATTTATCTCAGACTAATTCCAAATTCAAATTTTTGAAAATTCTTTTGTTTCGGTGGCATAAAAATGTCTTGATGTGTAGGAGAGGGAATTTTAATTTGTGCGAAATTTAGAAAACAATACGAATTACGTTTAGTTACAGTTTTTTTTTCATTTTTAAACGAAAGATAAAGTTAAAATTGAGGTATTGTAGCCATGTGTAGCCATGCAACGCCAACATTTGACGAGGGCGGAGATGTTACGAGCTGTGGGAATGCTGGAAGCTGGGTCTGTTCAGCGTAATGTTGCTGAGGCCATAGGGACCCACCAAAATGTAATTTCAAGATTGTGGCCACGCTATCGTGCCACAGGTGAAGTAGCGGAGAGGCACCGGGGGCCAAGTCGCATCACTACCCCCAGACAAGATCGATTTTTGCAAATTACTGCGCGAGCTCAACCAAATGCAACGGCGACTCAATTGGTCCAAAGGCTGCGAGTGGAACACCAAGTGCTTGTGAGTGACCAAACTGTAAGAAGGCGACTGCATGAAAGCAATCTACGCTCTCGTTGACCACTCCGGGTCCCACCTTTACGGAGAGGCAATCGTGGACGACGATTAGAATGGGTTCGGAACCACGTGGACTGGGGCCGTGAGCAATGGTCCAATGTGCTGTTCACGGATGAATCCAGGTTCGGCTTCTATCCAGATTCACGAAGGACGCGTGTTTGGCGAGTTCCTGGACGATGGAGCCGTCTTCAGAACCCTCAGGAAGTTCACCCATACCAAGTAGGAACAATTATGGTTTGGGCAGGAATTCGTCTTGGAGGACGGACGGATCTCGTTTGGGTGCGGGGCAATATGACGGTAGAACGATACGTCCAACAGGTGCTGGGGCCCGTAATCTTGCCCCACAGAACACAAATGGGGCAAGATTTCCTGCTCATGCACGACAATGCCCGGGCACACACGGCGAGAACGGTAGCAGCTTGGTTACATACACACAATGTTAGGGCCTTAGACTGGCCTGCTCAATCGCCAGATCTAAATCCCATTGAGCATGCGTGGGATATGCTGCAAAGAAGAGCTCTGAAGGAAGTTCCTGAAAATCTGGCTACAGAAGATCAACTTTTTGCGCACCTGAAAAGGACATGGGACAATATTCCGCAGCAAGACATTGACAACCTTGTTCTGAGCATGCCGAATCGTTGCCGATGTGTTATGAACATCATGGGCGCTTTCTCAGACTACTAACTTCAAGTTTATAAACACAAATTAAATTATTTTTCTATTTTTTTCAGTTTTACTCATAAATTAAAAGTTAATTCATATACGGTTTCCGTCTATGCTTCATTTTTTTCCCATAAAATCCTGAAATTTTAATCGAACTACCTTAACCATTATTAAAAAATGGTAGAATATTAAATAACGTAGGTATCTTTTAAATATATACATGTCATATAAATAATTAACACATTGATAGTAATTCGCTTTTTTAAAAATATCCCTAGACCGTGTTGATGTGTGTATATGAAAACATCATGTACGTCAGGAAAAATCTTAATCTTTTCAGTAAAAGAGGTGAAAGACACAATTATAGTACTAGAAATAGGGATCAATTAGTTCAACCGGGTTTCAGACTGGCGAAAGTAGACTCATCTTAAATGGGGTACTGTTTAAAATGTTATAATAAAATACCTCCCCACATACTACAACTAAATGAAACTAAATTTAAATCTTGTATAAAACGCACACTATGCTACCAAGCATATTATAAGCTGGGGGATTATATAGGTGACAAAAACGCTTGGCTCAACGCTGGTCCAGCTCCACAAGGGCGCATAAACTAATTTAATTTTAGCATTCGAAAATATTGTCGGAGCTGCTGAAGATTGCATAAATTATCTTTGAATTGTATAACTTCAATCTCGTAGTATTATATAATTGCATAGCACATGTGTGAGCACTGTGACCATGTACCTACCTTCTATGAAGCTACAATTTACTGAGTACGTCTTTCATTGACTTGAATGTGCCCTGGCGGCTGAGAGTATGTCATGCTCACTCAAATGTCTCGCTGGTGGTGGCGTGTGTGTTGGATCGTTAAGTTCCCTTCAAAATGGTTGAGCTGAACGGTGCTGATCCATGCGTCATGTTCGTGAACGGGCGCCGTCAGTAGGGACTGGTCATCTCTTATCTGCCACGGCTTATTTTAATTTTTGAATTGTTTTTATCTTTTTATAACGGACGCTTTTTACGTGCACGTCTTTCTACATTGGTCTCACATGTATAATTTCAACATGAATGATGTAACCAATATTTTGAAACAACATTATGATTTAAAAGAGTGTCCGTGGAGTTTCTTGCCCGTTCTTCTCCATAGGAACCTACGCTTTGGAATGGGCAACTAGCTTCATATTTCTGACTGACTGACCCCTTGACAATTCAAAAGTGCCTGTAAATGGTTTAATTGAAATAAATGCTTTGAGTTTGAGTTTGAGTTTTCTCATAAGTTGAATTTTCAGTCAAAATTAAAATAATACGTAAGACACAAGTAGGTACATAACTATCACCATTTACCTTTTCACTATGAACGTTTTTAAGCAACCAATTCATGCTTGTACTAATTAAATAGTATTAACAAATTATTTTAGAACATCTTTATTAATAACATTTTTCTCATTATCTACCTAAACAAAATCAACAAAACATAAGTGTTATTTAAACTCATAAAACAAAAATATATCATTTGACAATAAAATAACACACAAAAACCAATAATCAACTTAAACAGTTTAGTTATAGGAACTTTTACAGACACAGAATCATATCTTTCATTTCACAAACTAAAATAAAAACATATTATCTTCTGACACAAGAACCACACACAAAACAAGCAATAATAATATTTTAAAACATCAGCTTATGTAGATATAAGAACTTCAGATAGAAGTGAGCCTAATAAGGCACTGAGAATCACATATTTTAATTAAAAACCTTAAACAAAAACATTTCTATCATAAAAAATAATCTCCTTATCATAAGTAACAATTATGTTTCGTACCAGCAGGGCTAACATGACAAGCGCGAGAACGCTCTTTTTTTCGTTTTGTCGAAATTTGTCTACAATTCTGACGTCATTCTAATCCCTAACATGACCGTAAACGACGAGTAAACTCGAAAAAGGCATTTTGACACTTCTCTATACCTCGCCACGAGAGACCGATGTTGCAAGTTATTAAAAAGAAATTATTTTTATGATAGCAACATCGGCTTGAGATTTCGTTTCATTCATTCAATGGTGCCGATTTCCTTGTCACAAATACCTCTAAACAAGACTAAAAATTACCAAAATTTAGATTATTCCTGTCAACCGACGATTTCCCATTCTGAAATAGACTAAAGTGACACAACTTAACTATATTTAGTTTGACGGCACTAAGATGGCACTAAGTTAATAATTTTGTGAAAATGGCAATTGTGCTATTCTGAATTTTACGTTTTTCATCTAAAATTCTGATTGTCTAAGTATTTGATCGCGATTAAAAAGGTGTGGAAATTAATTTTCATGAACTAAAATTCACACCAACACCTCGAATTTTTTTTCTTTTCTTTTGCTTATATCTCAAAAATGGTGTGTCCTATCGCAAAAATAATGAAAATTTCAACCCCCTTTAAGAAACACATAAACCCCTAATACCCAACATGTAGGTAATATTTTTTTATATTTTCCATACAAAAAACGAAAAAAATCCATATAAAACACGTCGTTCCAATATAAATAGTAGTTTAAAACTAAGTATTTTCATTATTAATGACAGAAGAATCGGAGATTATCTCGTGTTGAATTGTCAAAAATCGAGATAACTAAGATGCCATGTTAGGGTTTGCCGACAAAACATAAAGTTTGACGGAAGGAGTCGACTATTTTGTATGGAAGCGCTGTCAGAAAACGAGAAAAGTGACAAAATAGACAAAAATTACTCACGCGAGAGCGAGTAATTGTCGCGTGCGTCATGTTAGGCCTGCTGGTCAGTCTTCTTGGTCTACCAACAGGTCCGTAGCAACGTTAATCGTATATAAACTTTGCCAGAACAACATTCTATTTGCTGGCATTGATGTTCCTTAATAGTTTTTACTAATTCTATAATTAGAAAACCCCCCCTACTCTTCTTCATGGTCCTAAAAATAATAGATAATTAATTATTTGCATTTAAAATACTCCTTCTCATCAATTTTGATAATCTCTAATTGATTTAATCAAAAATATCTATTCTTAACCGATAACACCGAGATTCAGATGAACGACACCTTGCTATACTATTAACTATCAAAATCACAGTGATCTTTCTTCGATTGCTGCCACTGATAAATCTTTCAAATGAAATCAAATATATTTATTTGATAGAATATGATACAATAGATATTACAGTCATTTTTATATCAGCATAGCCTGCCATGATAAAAAAGTTCGGACGTAAACCAATTTTAAACTTCGCTTCGATTTGTCAAAATCAGTGCAATAAGGCGTGAATTTAAATGATCGAAGAACAAGTTAAACTATGGATTGAAATAGGCCCAGCAGGCTGGGACATGTCTGGTGAAGGTCTTCATCAACTATCTCGGTCTAGTTAGGAATTGCCACGTGCAAAAAAATAAAGTTTGTATGAATTACTACAAGTTGGCTTGGCAAAAGCAAAGCACTATACAGATTCGCACAGAGGAGCGACGTCAAAGCTGTGAAGCCGCTGTTCGCAATCGGCAGCCTACGCACGTCATTAGCTTATCGCGGACGTTAAAACGGGTGCCGCACGGTGGGCTGAAAATCGGCTTTCATAAACTTAGGGATTTCAATTTGCAAGATAAAATATCGCTTCTATTAGTTATTACTATGTTCAAAAATGACGAGTTAATTCTGCACGAAAACGAAGGAATTATATTTTTTTTACGAAAATATGTATGAAGTTAGTATGAAAAAGCTAACTATCTCTTAAACGGCAAGGAAAACCGTTATTATTAAAACTTTTAGTGCCAGTGTAAGTTAAGAACATCGATAATTATGAAGAATGTTATTGATCCAAATATTAAGAATATATAAAACAAAAAAAATATTTAAAAAAAATAGCAAAAATAAGGATATGGGAAACGTTTAATATCAAATATTAAACATTTTCCTTATCAATGTCGTTGTCTGACTACAATTCTGAGTCAAATCCAGATTGGATATATCTAAAAACTCGAACTCACTTTCCTGAAACTTAATTAAGTCTAGAGTTTCAGCAAAAAAGCTCTGCTTTCTCTTGGCATCTAACTTAGGCCTTTGTGCACTTAGGAAAAGATCCGAAGAAACAACAAGCATATTTAAGATATCTTGATTAGAATCTTGCCTGCGTCTCTTCCGCGAATGATGTTCCCGGAACCTCCTAAAATGTGTTTCGAGACTGAGGCTTCTTCTGAGAGAGTTCCAATCGGCACAATATCATTTTTCTCGATTATATCAGCCCCGTGTTTTATTAATAATTAATTATGTACGGTTGACAACATGTAGTACTAGTCGCACAATTCCACGTAGTTTTCTGCTGTTTTGCGGGCAAAATCTTTAAATTTGATTACGTCGATCTTCTCGCCAGATGTTATCGCTTGCAAAATCACAGCAAATCTTTTAATAAGATCTTCGTCCAACTCGGTAATAGCTGCAGTTTTATTGGGAAACTCGAAAAACTTTCTTGCGGTATTCCCGTCATTGGTAGTTCCCGAGCCTTGTTTCACAATATCAATCAACAGATTGAGTTGATCTTTGAATTTATTTTGTTTTTTTTTTCTGTTTGCAACATTTCTTTGTGCTCATTACTTCTCGCTGCCCACCGTTTGAAGTCCAGCCTGTACGCAATGTGTAACAGACATTCCATACAATTTTTACGTGCGTGTAGGGATGACATGCCAAATTCGTATATGTCAGCACACAGTCTTTGATGTTACAACATCTAAGCGGTTCATTTCCGTAGGTTTTGCTAAGCACAGGTAGCACGATGCATTTGATCTGGCCTCAGAAAGGTACGTGCAGACTTAGGCGACGATCATTGTCATCATTAGTTGATGAGTCACCCTGTTACTATTACTGCCCTCTGTGGAGATAAGGGCCTGAATTTCATCATCCATTTGTCTTTTGAGACCAATGACAACTGCTTTGCTCTCCTTTAGAAAAGTAAATTGAACTGGACGACAATACAAAGCTGAGCATGGTTTTGGGTTCGTCCATACAGTATTATCTCCATCTGTCAGTTTTAGTGGCACCAAGGAGGTCATGAAAATGTTTGAATTATCTTGCTCACCCTCCATTTTTTGCTTGTATCGGCTTTGGTTGGAAGCAACATCAAAACCCCACTTGGATATCAGCTTTAGCTGCTTATATTGCACATCGGCATAGTCAGAAAGACTTTGAAGAATCCTCGTGACCGTGATGTTAAGTAAAGCTTGAAGTGTAATCCTAGCCGAGGAATCCGTAACTGACACTGATTGCTTCGGAGGGTAGCAATCAAGCTTAGTTTGTTGCACTTTATAGTAGGATGGATAAATATCCTTAGCACCTTCCCGAATGGCAGCCTCTCGCAAAGTAATATATTGCCACTTTGACAGTTTTACTGAAAGAAGCAATCCAAGCGCTTTCTCTGTGTAAATATGACTATTTTCACTGGTTTCTTAAGCGTTTCATTAATTTTAACGGCTGCTTCAGGATTTTTCATCATGTGTTCGATCACAGATGCGATATACTCATGCCCTTCTTCTTTTAAACGCGCTGCAGCTGCATATGCCAATTCACTGGAGTCTTCGCCTGTATGATCATCAGATTTATTACTTCCCAGATCTTCGAATGGTTTTCGGGACCTTTTTGTCATTGTTCCAACGTCGGACGATGATGTCGACGGTTCTTGAGAGTCTGATTGTGCTCTTGGTATCTCATCCACAGTTGGTTCTTGATTAACTAAAGTTTGCACACAACTTGGCCAATCAATATTTGCTTGCAGCCAATTTCCGTACAGTCTTCTGAAGTGATCAAGGAATCGGTTGGATTTCTGCCACCTCTGTAAAGCAGCTCGCGTGAATTTCCGACAAAATTCTTTGAGAGTTACTCGATCTTCGGCAGAAAGGCAATCGCCTATGCGGGATACAACAGCTGCACCAAACAATACTTCATGATTAAATGAAGTACTCTCACTTTTTAGAAGAACAAACAAGTCTAAATTGGTGATTAAACTTTTCATTTTACAGCCTTATTTATAAAAATCTCGCTAATCACTGCTTAGCCACTGTTTAGCTAAGCAAATGGTTAGCTCTTAATCAATGCTTAACTTTTCTTTATTTATAAATGCTAGTTAGCAAGTGATTAGTTGCGAAACGAAATAGAGGTGAAATTATGCGTTCGGCACAGATTATAACCAAAATAGTCGACTAAAAAACAGAATTTTAAGAATAAAGTTGTCAAAACCACGATTTCTGTATCTGTCGTGACTTTGACAGACAAGTCAAAAATTTCATCGGAAAATATAAAATTGAATAATATTACTTAATCAGCCTTATTTATAAAAATCTCGCTAATCACTGCTTAGCCACTGTTTAGCTAAGCAAATGGTTAGCTCTTAATCAATGCTTAACTTTTCTTTATTTATAAACGCTAGTTAGCAAGTGATTAGTTGCGAAACGAAATAGAGGTGAAATTATGCGTTCGGCACAGATTATAACCAAAATAGTCGACTAAAAAACAGAATTTTAAGAATAAAGTTGTCAAAACCACGATTTCTGTATCTGTCGTGACGTTGACAGACAAAAGTCAAAAAATTCATCGGAAAATATAAAATTGAATAATATTACTTAATAAGTTTATTTCATTGTTTTTGCGATGATAGCAATGAAAATAATAAGCTCCAATAATTGGAGTAAACAGGAAAAGGTATTTATCTCTGAATTTATATCTACTTACTAATAATATAAACTGACCAAGTGAATGTTAAGTAGAAGCTTATGTATTTCCGTGTCATTTTTGCTTCTTAACACGAATATACTAGTTTAGAAATGTATGTAACTACTTGTGTCTGTTTTATTAATTCCTATTGCTTTTGCACCAGGGCTTCAGTATCTTTTAATAACAATTACTATCCTTGTTCACAGCAACTTTGACTGCTGCTATGAGCCACTAAATATTATTCAACCTCGCAAAGATGAGGGAGGAGACGATGCTACGTGAAAACGATGAGGAATGCGAGTGGCATGACAAAATAATGGAACCATCTCTTTGGAGGAAGAATATTGGAAATCAAAAATAATGAATTTATGACAAAAATTTAGTTTAGCTTTATTTTGTATCAAAATAAATTGTTTTCTATAAAATGCTCTTGTTATTTGTGTGCGACTGCCACAACGTGATTTTTTTTTTAGTTCTGGGCCTTAGAGCTGGCGCCATAAGATGAGGGGCCCATGGGAAACACATTGGATAATCACTATCTCCGATGAGCACCCTCACGAACTCATTCTCTTCAAACCACCTGAGCACCTACTGAGCCTCCTCCTACTTGAGCTTTCCCTATAAATCCTTGTATAATGTGTACTTCGAAAGAAAAATAATATCAACATAACATAACATCACGCCTGTATTTCCCCGAAGGGTTAGGCAGAGGTGTACCTATAGTACACCCACATTTCGCCAGTTATGTTTAAGTCCCATGTAATAGGGGGCGAACCTATTGCCATCAATAGGGCACAAATCCAGACCCCGGGCTGCTACTGAGAAATTCCACACTGAATAAACCCGGGACCTCATGCTCAGCAGTAGCACTTGCGACCACTAGACCAACGAGGCAGTCAGAATATTATCTAGTAGGTATCTAATCATCCTCGTAACGGATATTTAAATGAGCTTTGTAGGTTTTCCTCCGCGCCGGTGGTGTTTCAAAATTATTTAAGTACTTCTTCTAAGTCGTTCTGAAATCCCGTAAAAGATTGTCGAAATCCATATTTACTATCTCGATAAATAATATCGGCACATCTCGATAATAGGAACAAAATTACCTCGAAGCACACATAATTCGCATTGAATCGATCAGCTGATTGAAATAAAATCCGCCATCTTGCCTCTTAGCATCCTCTTAACAGTGGACGGGTGGTGTTTAGTTTTGACAGCTACTAATCAATTGCTTAGCAACCTCTTAGCGCTAAATAGCGTTTATGAATAAGAATTTTGCTAATCAATTGCTTAGCAGTTGATTAAAATTTAAGAGGCGTTTATAAATAAGACTGTAAGGTTTTACAGTCGCAGAGCAAAAATGTTGTGTTAGCAGTTACACAGTTGTGAACAATCTAAATTATAAAGCAAAATTTTAGCCCTTTTATTGCAAAACGTCGATAATTAGTTAACTACCCTCATTAGAGTTTTAAAAGATGTGCTAATGAAAATTTATAATCGTCAAAAACATTTCTTAGAACTCATAACACAACTAAACAACAAATTAGCTTACCTACTTATCAGAAATCATTAACAATCATTTAATCACCTATTCAGACTTATTAGAAGACTAAATCATTGTATTACCGTAAACTGAGGCTACTTTACCCCGTTTTTTGCTCCAAAATTATAAAAGTGTGACTAGCGTAAAAATACGTCTTTGTTATAGCTTTTGTAAATTTTCCACATCTCTTATAGCATTCTGGCTCTAATATTTCAATGACAAAAATAGTTACTTTACTTTTAATGACTTTTTTTTTAAATTTAAGAATGGAGCAATGTTACCCACCCTTTCGGAAACATTACATTTAACTTGTACTAAAACAGGCACATTTCAGAGACAGGGGTAAAGTTAACAGCTTCAGTTGTTAATATACTCCAAAAATAATAATAAGGAGGCAAGTTTTGTGTTTCTCGTCTTAATTAAATAATTTGAACAAAATAACTTTTTATTAGTAGGTACTATCAGTCTCAGAATCATTTTAATTCTAATAAACTATTAAAATCACCAAAAGCAACATCTATCAACAATCGTGAAAACTTATGGAAAAAAAAATTGCTTACTAACACTAGCAGGCATGAAAAACATATTTCTCATAATTTTTGAGATCTTAGATCCCCCAAATTTGATCGAGTTCAGGAACAGTATAAAACTCACGACGACCAATTTTCTTTGGTGCAGATATACATCCCAGAACTTCTTTCCAATTATATTGGAAAGAAGTTCTATCTCATCCTTCGGTTTTGGCCATTTCCAATATTTGGGGGATCTTTTCAGTGAGGATATGTATGTTCTTTTATCATTTATTTTAATTATATAACCTGGGAAAACCTCCCCTTCGTACGTGCAAGCTACATAATTTCTCCTTCGGTCTTAATGAGTGGTTTTAGATTTTTCGTTTTAGAACTTTCGGAGACATTATCCAAGTTGTTTGAATATTTTTTCTTCTTCAACTGTGAAGGTAGTAGGTGCTCCTGGTGGCCTTGATGTTTCGTTGCGTCGTAAAAGTCTTTGTTGATTTATAAGAGTCCTTCTTTTAATCCCATATATTTCACTGGCCTTTCTTTGAGTAAATTCTTTGTTTTCTACTGCTGCTAGACAATCTCGAAGAGTCTCTCCTGAATAGTTTTTATAATTTCTTGTAGGTACTATCTTAACATATTTACGTCGCATATTTCCTATAAAAAAAACGATTTGAATTCACTATGAGTTAAGTAGCAGTTAAAATATTAAGAATTTAAAAACATAATTTGTAACTTTGCTCCAGGAGCAAAATATCCCCAAACATGGCGCAAAGTAGAAACGTGAAAGTAAAAGAGATTAAAATCCCGAATAAATATACATATCAAATAAATATTACCTGTTATCGTTAGCCAATTACATATACAACTACATTAAACCCTTCTTACCTCAAATATCCAAGTGGAGTCGTCGATGGAGGTGGATTTTGCAGACTATTTTTTTTTAACAAAACACTGACTACAAAACAATTGCTTGTAGCAAAGAAAAGAAATGGCGGAAACCGGAAGTGTATATTTAGTGCTGCCAATCTTATAAAACATTTATCGGATACGTTCAAAAATATTTCAATTTCCTTGTAGATTTAGAGATTTGATCGAAAAAATCTTTATAAAAATTTGGAGCATATTTACCTTCACGGGGCAAAGTAGCCTCATTTTACGGTACTTGTTCACTTATTTTCAGACTCACTAAAATACTAAACAGTTTGTTATTTGGTATTTTGGTTGTATGTAAAGTTTTAAAACTCATTTTGTATTGATAAATATCTAGCTCAAACATAATTGTCTAAGTGTGGATGTACTATAAACCTCTGACTACTCCTTCGGGAATATAGGGGTGATGGTATTTTATGTAACGTGTTGTTAAAAGTCTGTGTTCCTCAACTTAAACACTAAAAGGAACCGTTTCATATGTAAAAATAAATAAAAACATTTTGATGATTTAAAAAAAAAAATTGCGTCGATAACCGTTATGTGACGTATATCAAAAAATCATAAATAATTAGTACTATAACCACCTGTAAGGGTATTGCGGTTTTCCATGCCGTTTAAGAGATAATTAGCTTTTTCATACTAGCTTCATACAATTTTTTTGTAAAAAAATCATAATTTCTTCGTTTTTGTGCAGAATTAACTCGGGTGTCATTTTTGAATAAAGTAATAACTAAGCGATATCCGGCAAAAAATCCGGCACTTGCAAATTGAAATCCCTAAGTCTATGTATGAAAGCCGATTTTCAGCCCACCCCGTGTGCCGCACGGTGCACCAACACAACCTTCAGTATACAACAAAGTTTGAGTATTTTGTATATACCGGGTTTTGTGTTTGAGCTTTGATGGCGGACACGCTTATGAACCCATAAACTCAAACGGAAACTTTTGTGACTATGTAGGTGTATGTAACGTAACCGTCATTGCATTCGTTTTAACGACCGGGATAGAGGGAGACCTTAAAGCTGTGCCTGAGAGCTAGCACCAAAATCTAAACTTTGCAAGAAAAGGTTTTTTCTCAAAAATAACTGACAATCTCGATGTTGTGAAATAAAATGTGTAGACATTTTGGAGAAAATGTTTTATTAGCTAGAATGATTAAAACGGAATTTCAAGCCGATGTTGCTATCATAAAAATAATTTGTTTTTAATAACTTGCATCATCGGTCTTTCGTCGCGAGGTATAGAAGTGTCAGTGCTACAGAGTACTTTTTAACCGGTAAGCCCCGGTGCGTAGGTAGTCAGTGCCTTTTTCGAGTTTACTCGTCGTTTACAGTCATGTTAGGATTTAGAAGAATCGTAGAGAAATTTCTACAAAACGAGGAAAAGAGCGTTCTCGCGCTTGTCATGTTCGTTCTCGTTTTGTCGTTTTTTTTTTTTTTAATCATAATGTTGTCTACTCTTCTCGTCGTTCTCGTCGTCAAAATCGAGGACGAGTAAGGGTGGGTTGTTTCACGAACACTTAACGCACGCGTATACGTCAAAAATGGCGCAAACTATCGTCAAATAAAAAAAAGCGTTGTTTCACGAAATTTATTATGGCCTTAACGTCCGTTAAATAATAACGATTACAGTAACCGGTGCCAGACCCACTGGTTAACGTCATTTTATTCTCAAACATCTGGACATTATGGACGCTCTTTTGTTGTATTCGTCTTTGTTCGACGATAGTGTTTCTGATGATGAAACAAATTAATAACCTAAACCTATGGGACAAGCAGGAATTTATTGCGTGTTTTAAAGGAAGTCACTAGCTCTATTGTTAACACGTCAAAAACGAAGATGAAATAAAATTTGCTACAGAAAATGAAGTGTGTATTCAGTTATCATGTAGGTATCAGGTAGGTACTTACCTACCTCTAATACCTACATGATAACTAAGGTATAAACCTAATACTTATTTTGATTCTAAAATTTGTTTTCAATTTTTTTATTTGGCATTAAAACCCATAAACCAGGTACTTGCAACTCTGCAATATTATGCATCAGGATTTTTAATGAAATGTGCTGGTGACAATGTCAGGCTTACATAAATCAACGATATATGCCGTAATTCTTCATCGAGTGACTAGTAGGGCTGTTGCTAAATTACGTCCTCATTATATAAGCTTGCTAGCTAACGATGAGGAGATATTCGTTGCTGCAACTGACTTTTATAAAATATTTAGATTTCCGAAAGTATTGGGTACAATTGATTGTAGTCATATCCAAATTAGTTAGTTGTCACCTCAGACCAAATAAACTCCCGTCACTGTTGACAGCGCTAAAAATAATCAATAAAGTGTAAAAGAAATGATATTTGCAAAAGCACATTGTTGCGGACAACACATTTAGTGCCAAAAGAACTCTACTGACTTTTTTTTTTTTTTTTTTTATATGTCTGGCTCCATCGATAACGTTCGATGATTTTGCCAATGTCAAGGTATGAGAAATTAATGATCGTAAACTGTTGCACAACTATTGATCAATGTTTGATATCCATGGATCTCCATGCAAGACAATAGCAAAAAAAAAAAAAAAAAACCTCTACTGACTTGGTTTTTTATTTGGTCTGGGGTTGTCACTTGAAAATTTGACGTGAACGACGAAATGTTGCCATAATATAAAAATCTCCCAACCATTTTTATTGGGAAAAAGTAGGTACTGCTTTTTACTGGCAGCCCGAATAACCTGCCCTAAATACTACAAAATTACATTAGAATCGGAGATTATCTCGTATTGAATTGTCAAAAATCGAGATAGCTAAGGTGCCATGTTAGGGTTTGTCGAAAAAACATCAAGTTTGAGAGAAGGAGTCGACTATTTTGTATGGAAGCGCTGTCAGAAAACGAGAAAAGTGACAGAAATAGACGACAATTACTCACGTGAGAGCGAGTAATTGTCGTGTGTGTCATGTTAGGCCTGCTGCAGGCCGCTAGTTTGTGGAATGTATTGCCAGTTCAAATAAAACGCGCGCAATTGTTAGCTGTAGAGACTCTTGAAGGAAAATTCTTTGTTGTTGTGATCTTATTCTAGTAGCTGTAATAATCTGTGGTCGTCATTTATTTTCGTTGGTAATATAAATAATCTTATATATTTTTTAGGTATGTATTTATTAGGTAAGTATCTAATAGTATATACAGGTGTCAAGTAAATAGTAAGACATAGTGCAGGGGGTGATACGAGTATCTTGGGTCCATGCTTACCAAAACAACAAAATATATGTTCCGCAAAATGTTACGGATTTACAGTTATACATTATTTTCCAAAATATCGAAAAATCTCTCTCATGAAACAGATTTGTAAGCATCTAGTAATAAAATTCTTTTCCTAGTATTTTTTTTACATCAAAATATTCGTGAATTAATTTTATTAGGTTCTCTACTCATTGATGTCTTTTTCTTTGAAAATGTAATTAACGTAATTTTTACAGACGTTCAGTGATCGTTTTTTTTTTTAGTGGTTTTTCTTGAACACATGCTTGTTTTTGATAGAAAAACAATTTATCAATGAGTAGAGTACCTATTCACGAATCATTTGATGTAAAAAAAATACTAGAAAAACGAATTTTTCATTAAGAGATGCTAAATCTGTTTCAAGATACAGATTTTTCGATATTTTGAAAAATTTTGTATAACTGTTAATCCGTAACATTTTGCGGAACATTATATTGTGTTGTTTTGGTAGGTATTGACCCAAGCCAAGCTATCACCCCCTGCACTTTGTCTACTATTTACTGGACACACTGTATATTATCTATGTATCTATCTATTATAGTATATTGTATCTATAACCAATGACAACCCCATTTTTATGTTCACGCAATCATTAGCCTGCCATTCATTCCAAGGTTGCCTGGAAGAGATGGCAGAAAGCGATAACGCCGCTCATTGTATGTTTGTAGTTTTTTTTTTTGCTGTGTCTTTTCTGGTGCAAAATAAATAATATATATATAAATAAATAAACAGGATAGTGTATAAAACTCAAAATCTAAAAAAACGGAGTTGCAGTGTTATGCTTCTCAGACACAGTTGAATTTGCTGGCGTTGAATTTGATACGTATAGTATAAAGTACTCTGTGCTGCTGGCTTTGTAATACTCAACACTCAATGGTTATTCTACAGTGCGACTGACAGAACAGTACTACCAATCGCATGACTGCAAAGCTCAGTGCCACCAATCGCGTCACGGGTCAAGTTATAATGAACGCACTTAGTGTATGTCACCATCGCAAGGTAACCATAGAAACTAATTGTAAATAACATGTACCTAAAATAGTGTATCAAGATCCTGATAATTTAAAAAGTATTCCTGGTGCATATACCTGATGTCAAATGTTTAGTCTAAACAACCTGTGATTTTATAAGAACAATTTAAAGCGATTTCGGTCTTTATAAGAATGTCAAAAAGTGTCGGCCCTTTAATTATATTATTATTGACAAATGTAGACTACTTGCCTTGAATGTAATAACCAAGGATATTGTATAAATGTTCCATTTCCTCCGACATATAATAAAAACTCGACAGGATAGGTGCTACAAGCAAACAACGATAAAAATTAGTTATCTCCCACTTGAAATATTCGAGAAATATAGTGTGTGACAATGTGTGGTTGAGTTTTATAGAGGTGGGCACTGGGAACTATGAACCGGTACGTGGTACTGCAGCAGCTCGGCGACGGCACGTACGGCTCCGTGGTGCTGGCGCAGCGACGCGACTCCGGCGAGAAGGTGGCCATCAAGCGCATGAAACGCAAATACTACTCGTGGGACGAAGCCATGAACTTGCGCGAGGTTAAGTCGCTCAAGAAGCTGAACCACGCCAACATTGTCAAGCTACGCGAAGTAATACGGGAAAATGATACGCTATACTTCGTGTTCGAGTACATGCGGGGCAACCTCTACCAGCTGATACGCGATGCGGAGCGCGCTTTTCCTGAGCCAGTGTTGAGGAACATTGTATACCAAGTATTACAGGGGCTGGCACATATGCATCGTCACGGGTTCTTCCACCGGGATCTGAAACCAGAAAATTTGCTGTGTGCCGGACCTGAACTCGTGAAGATCGCCGACCTCGGGCTGGCGCGCGAGGTTCGCTCGCGCCCGCCCTACACCGACTATGTGTCCACGCGCTGGTACCGTGCGCCGGAGGTGTTGCTGCACGACACGCGCTACGGTGCGCCCATCGATCTGTGGGCTCTCGGTTGCATTATGGCAGAATTGTATACCTGTCGGCCTCTGTTCCCGGGGAATTCTGAAATTGACCAGTTGCACAAGATATGCGCTGTCCTGGGCACTCCCGACCGAGACGACTGGCCGGAGGGGTACGCGCTCGCCGACGCGCTGCGGTTCCGTTTCCCGTCGAGCGCGGGTGTGCCGCTGGCGCGCGTCGTGCTCTCTGCCTCGCCGCCCGCTTTGGCCCTGCTCGCCGCGTTCATGCGATACTCGCCACGGGATCGTCCCACTGCCCCTCAGGCGCTTCGGTAATTTTTTATATTAATATTGGTTGTCAGACGTCCAGAGGCGGCGGTGGCCACTTACTTAACATCAGGGTGGGCCGACTGATTAATTGTTTGCTATAAGCTAAAAGTGTTGAAGCTCATTTTTCTTTTTGTGGTTGTACATAGATTTCCATACTTTGCTGTGGGCGCTGCGCTAGTTTTGCCACCACCTGCATCACGTGCGAGAAGGTTCGTTTTAGTCGTACCTCATAAATATTTTTAGGACCTGAATAAATCGGAAGCTACGTTGTTTCTTATCGCAGCATACATTACCACTTGTAGAAGCGCAGCACGAGGTGAAACGGAAAATGTACAAGAGCATCCCCGATCGCCAATCTCGACCCTGCCGCTACACGCCGCTGTGCAGCCGCCGCCGCTGCGCGACAGATTCGCCGATATACTCGGGTATGCCGTATGTGTATCTGACCTTACGCTTTACTTAGTTATTGTTTCACAGGAAATTTCTCCTTATCTGTGATAAAATTCGCGTTGGAGCGGAGCGAACTCTTAAAGAGAAATTTGGGGTTCAAAGTCAAAGTCAAAGTCAAATAATTTATTTCAAATATCCCTTACGAAGGCACTTTTGAACGTCAAAAATTTTGAATGTCTAGGTAGTGGTACACACGGCTACACATCAAGCTATACACATTCAGTATAAGCTAACCTCGCATTGTACGGAAATCCTATACAATGCGAGATCAGCATAAACTGGAAATGTATAACTTGATGTGTACCCGTGTGTAGGTACATGCGAAATTAAAATTTTGTTAAGTTTTTTTCGCAAAATTCTGCATTGTTTTACGTTGTTATGTATTTGTAAAACAGCGCTGCAAGTTTAATTGCGCGATCTAAGCGATATTCCACGGTGTAGGGGTGAAGTGGTGCACGAGGCGGGCGGGGAGCCGCCGCTGCGGCGCGTGACAGGCGCGCGCGGCGCTGAACCGGCACGGGGCCGCAGCGTGCTGGGCGCTCTGCAGTCGTCCGCGCAGGCGGCGCCCGCGCCTCTTCCGCCGCGCCATGCGCGCGCGCTGCCCGGCGGCGGCGGCGCGGCGCACGCCTATCTCAGCGCGGCGCGCTATGTCACCGGTTCAAGAATCGACACCTCTCTTTTTCGGCCGCTGCCCCTACGGGCGCATCGAGGTAAGATTGGCGATTTCGTCCTTTGTCATGTCACGGGAGCCCAAGTTAGTTGCGATAAGTTTAGGCTCGTTTTGGATTGTTTCAGAAACAACGACTGTTGGCAGCGGGGCTGCGCGAGTTGATTGGGCTGCTAAGTATTTACGATGAACTCCTATCAAGAAACGACCCACCACTACCATCAAGATAGACGGGTGCTGATTAAATAAAAGATAAGAGGACACTGGGTACCGACCTACCTACCGATCATTCAAGAAACGACTTTGTTTATAAAGAAGTGTGAAAGTGTATTTAATTGAACAAAAATATGTATGGTGTTGCGTTGTGTTTAAATTATTTATTAGCTAGCAAGTAGCAACTCTTTCAATTTTTTATTATTTATTATATTTTATTATATTATTATTTCCTTTATTTCATATATTTACATATAATTTACATTTTTTATTTTTTTTATAAAAACAGAAAAATTATATTAATTATTATTATTTCAAACTCAAACTCAAAGCATTTATTTCAAATAAACCAATTACAGGCACTTTTGAATAGTCAAGGGGTCGGTCAGTCAGAAATATGAAGCTAGTCGCCCATTCCAAAGCGTAGTAGGTACCTATGGAGAAGAACGGGCAAGAAACTCCACGGACACTCTTTTAAATAAAATAAAATGGTTACATAATATTGGTTACATCATTCAAGTTGAAGTTATACATGTGAGAACGATGCAAAACATTAAAAGCGTCCGTTAGAAATAAAAATATAAATTAAATTAAAATCGCCGTGGCAGCTAAGAGATGACCAGTCCCTACTGACGGCGCCCGTTCACGAACATGACGCATGGATTAGCACCATTCAGCTCAACCATTTTGAAGGGAGCTAAATGATCCAACACGCGCGCCACCGCCAGCGAGCATGACATACTCTCAGCCGTCAGGGCACATTCAAGTCAATGAAAGACATACTCAGTACCTAAATGGTAGCTTTATAGTCGTTACATGGTGCCCACACATGTGCCATGCAATTATACAATGCTAAGACATTGAATTTATACAATGCAAAAATAGTTTTTAAAATCTTCAGCAGCTCCAACGGTATTTTCAAATGCTAATCAATTAGTTTATGCTTGTGGAGCAGGACCAGCGTTGAGCCAAGCATTTTTATCAGCGATGTAATCCCCCAACTTATAATATGTTTGGCTGCATAGTGTGCGTTTAATATAAGATTTAAATTTCGTTTCATTCAGTTGAAGTATGTGGGGAGGTATTTTATTGTAACATTTTAAACAGTACCCCATGAAAGATGAGTCCACTTCAGCCAACCTGAAACCCGGTTGAACTAATTGGTCCCTATTCCTAGTGATATAATTGTGTTTTGCACCTCTTTTACTAAAAAGATGTAGATTTTTCCTTACGTACATGATGTTTTCATAAATATATTGACAAGGTACCGTCATGATGTTAATATCTTTAAACTGTTCCCTTAGAGAGTCGCGCCTGCGGAGGCCATAGATGGCTCTAATGGCTCTTTTCTGCAGAATAAAAATAGACTCGATGTTTGCAGCCCATCCCCATAGTAGAATACCGTACGACATAATACTATGAAAGTAACTAAAATAGACTAGTCTCGCGGTATCTACATCAGTAAATTGACGGATTTTTCTCACAGCAAATGCTACTGAACTTAGCCGTCCTGAAAGGGATGTTAAATGAGGACCCCATTGAAGCCTTGAGTCGAGCGTGATCCCCAGGAAAACAGATTTATCGACGAATTCTAGTTTCTCTTGATTCAATACTATCTCACAATTACTACTTTTGACATTTGGTAAAGAAAATCTTATGCACTTAGTTTTTTTCCCATTTAATACTAAATTATTAGCAGTGAACCAATTGTGGACCTGCTGTAGGGCGTTATTTACGTCGTCAAGATTTGATGCACGTCTATTAATTTTAAAAATTAAGGAAGTGTCATCAGCAAATAACACCATTTGTGGTTGAGTTTTTAACAAATGGGGGAGATCATTAATATATACTAAAAAGAGGAAAGGACCCAATATTGATCCTTGTGGTACACCCATTTCTACTTTTAAACCGAGTGAATTGACACCATTTATTTGAACTTGCTGTTGTCTATCATTTAAATACGATTTTACTAAACTGAGCGCAAGTTTCCCAAGTCCATAATGCAAGATCAAGATTAAGGTTTCGTGGTCGACGCAGTCAAACGCCGTGGAGAGGTCACAAAAAATTCCTATGGCGTCTTGGGCCTCTTTATTTATTTAATCAAGCAACAAGACTTTTAGGTTAGTAACAGATAAACTTAAGGTAAGTTAAGTAAGGGTGGGTATACATCTGACGGAAAATGCGTCGGGCGTGATTTCGACGTGATCGATGTTCGACGCACTAACGCATCATCATGTTTTATTATAATAGGTTGGGGAAAAAGTTTCTTCGTATTTTTTAAGAAAATTCAAAACATTTTTTAACATAGTATGTTTACATTTAACTAAAGTATGTAGGTACCATTTTGTTCGATAACTTTTTGCCATCTTGTAGGTAGGGACATGATCCCATTGCTATAGAAATTTTGGGACTTCTGATCAAAATACCGCGACAAGTGGTTTTGGCAGTCCTCCCGTGATGTTAACCTGACACTGCCTAAAGAATTCTGAAGAGACCGAAACAGGTGGAAATCTGAAGGTGCAAGGTCAGGACTATACGGCGGATGCATTAACACCTCCCAGCCAAACTCTCTTAATTTTTGCTGAGTGGCTAAAGATGTGTGAGGTCTAGCGTTATCATGATGAAAAACCACACCCCTTCTGTTGATTAATTCCGGCCGCTTTCTCTCAACTTCTTGCTTTAATCTCATCAGTTGTTCGCAGTAGAGTTCAGAATCGATGGTCCTGCCTGGTGGTAACAGCTCATAATGAATAATGCCCTTCCAATCCCACCACACACACAGCATCACCTTGTTGCGAGTTAACCCGGGTTTTGCCACAGTCTGTGAAGCCTGACCGGCCTTTGACCACGACCTTTTTCGCACGTTCTTGTCGTACGTGATCCACTTTTCATCACCAGTTATCAGCTTCTTCAAAAATGGTTCGGTTTCATTACGTCGTAATAAAGAATCACAAATGAGTACACGGTTCATTAGGTTTCTTTCAGTGAGCTCGTGAGGTACCCAAATATCGAGCTTTTTTGTGTACCCAGTTTTTTTCAAATGCGCCAAAACTGTTTTGTGGTCAATTCCCAGTTCTTCAGCTACGTCGTAACTACTAATATGCCGATCTTGCTCCACTTTTTCAAAAATGGCATCCATTTTATCCGTAATAGGGCGACCAGAGCGACGTGCATCTTTGACATCAAAATTTCCGGATTGAAAACGCTTAAACCAAATTTGTGCTACTCTCACAGACACTGCACTAGGTCCATAAACATCGCAAATTTTTTTCGCGGCTTGCGTTGCATTTTTACCTTTTTTGTAGTAAAATTTTAAAATGTATCGAATTTCTTCATTAGATTCACTCATCTTGACAGTACGAAAAACAAATAAAAATCACACATTTTCCTAATTTGAATTTGGAATTATGTTCTTTAAAATTTAAACTTTCAATGATACCAAAACCAGCCAGATACACATAGTATAGCCAAAGAGATTTTATTACAAGTTCATACATACTATAATGCGAAAAGACTTTTTCCCCAACCTAATATATTTGTCTGTTCTGGCGTAACGCGACCGCTAATACTCGACGCATTTTCCGTCAGATATGTACCGACCCTTAAACGTTAACACAGAAACACAAACGCAATAGCTTAGAACAAACTTAGCTGACCAGTTTAGGTAGGCTTCTGATTTTGGAGATATGTCGTGGCCAGATCTTAAAATTATCATTTCATGAAATGGCCGGCTAACATTGGCCATATCGTTTAAACGTCAACGTTTAATGATATGTCAGTCGACGTTTGGCCATATCATTAATGTAGGGTATTTAGGCTGCGTTTCCACTAGAGATGTGCGATGGAAATGTGTCGTGCGAGGACGTCTAGCTGTGCTGTGGAAATGTGTGTGGGTTTCCACCAAAGCTGGGCGATGAAAATGTGCCTACGAGGATGTGTAGCGGAGCTGTGAAAATGCGTATTAGGATGCGTTTCCACCAGAGATGTGCGAGGATGCGTAGCGAGGGATGTGTTTGTAAAGAACCAATAGAATCGCTTCATTTACCTCGCTTCGGTCAGCACAGCTCTGGTGGAAACGGCTCAGCGGAGCTAGATTTTTGCGCATACAAAACAAGCGAGGGATGTGTGCGAGGGATGTGTTGCGAGGGATGTGTGAGTGGAATGTGTGTTGAGAAGGATGTGTTGCGAGGTTTGCGCATACTGTACCAGCCAGTCCATAGACGGAGTTTGTTGGAAGTAGAAGTGCGCAAAATAGATATTATGGATAATTGGAAAAAGAAGATACTTTTATATTTAACAATTTGCGATGAAGAACTGGAAGCAGAAGATACGGAGTTTATTAGTTCTATAATTTTGAGCAATAGAAGAACACACAGGTTTTGGATACGTAACCATATTAAATATCATCGATTACATGGAGAATTCTTTACCTTTTTTTATACGGCTGATGATGAAATATTCGAAAATTCTTATCGAATATCTAGAAGTAACTTTTATGAGTTACACAATTTGATTGAGAACATTATCAAGAAGGAAGACACTCACTACAGAGAATGCATCAGCACCAAAGAAAAATTGGCGGTATGTTAAAGTAAGTAAAATAGTTTGAATCAATTTTGTCTTTATTAAACATATTAATTGAAAAGTACAACATAATCTGCAAAATAAGTAGACAACAAGTTCCTCTTCTTCATGGTAAATTAGGCTCTGTTCCTACTTCGTTTGAAGTATTTGGCGTTTGTAAGTAGGTCTGAATGTTGTGTTCCCGGAGATGCTGGTTGTTCAGCTTCCAGTTGGAAAGACGAATCCATCTGGCCCGCTGTTTTATTTGTATTCCTAGTCCTCGGAGATGCTGGTTGTACAGCTTCCAGTTGGAAAGACGAATCCATCTGGCCCGCTGTTTTATTTGTATTCCTAGTCCTCGGAGATGCTGGTTGTTCAGCTTCCAGTTGGAAAGACTAATCCATCTGGCCCGCTGTTTTATTTGTATTCCTAGTCCTCGGAGATGCTGGTTGTACAGCTTCCAGTTGGAAAGACGAATCCATCTGGCCCGCTGTTTTATTTGTATTCCTAGTCCTCGGAGATGCTGGTTGTACAGCTTCCAGTTGGAAAGACGAATCCATCTGGCCCGCTGTTTTATTTGTATTCCTAGTCCTCGGAGATGCTGGTTGTTCAGCTTCCAGTTGGAAAGACGAATCCATCTGGCCCGCTGTTTTATTTGTATTTGTATTCCTAGTCCTCGGAGATGCTGGTTGTACAGCTTCCAGTTGGAAAGACTAATCCATCTGGCCCGCTGTTTTATTTGTATTCCTAGTCCTCGGAGATGCTGGTTGTACAGCTTCCAGTTGGAAAGACGAATCCATCTGGCCCGCTGTTTTATTTGTATTTCTAGTCCTCGGAGATGCTGGTTGTACAGCTTCCAGTTGGAAAGACGAATCCATCTGGCCCGCTGTTTTATTTGTATTCCTAGTCCTCGGAGATGCTGGTTGTACAGCTTCCAGTTGGAAAGACGAATCCATCTGGCCCGCTGTTTTATTTGTATTCCTATCAGAACTTGAAAAATAACCAAGTTGTTCAGGATCCAGCTGAGGCGGCAAATCCATCTGGCCTGCTATATTACTTGCGTTGGTACCAGAGCTTGAAGAATAACCAATATTTTGATTATACCACGACAGCACGTAAGATCCTTCGGCTTCGCTAATATTATTAAAAAGTTTCCTTTTTAAAGGAACTTGCATGTAATCTGGTAATTTTTTAAATGTTTTCGCCATTGAAAGAAAAAAATGATCATATCATCGCAGTCCGTTGGTTTTAAAAGTTCTTTTAATTCTTGCCTTTCTTTTCGAAAATCTTCTTGACTTTTCATATGTTTTTGTATTAAAATTGATAATTCATCGCCTTTTTTCTTCTTTGATGATGACGGGGTGACCGAATCTGTTGAAATGCCTGAAGTTGAGGCTATTTCGTAAAGATTGTCGGGATTGTCAATTTGATTTGGTGTATGTTCAGTGCTCTGCGAAGAGTCGTCTTGGTTTAATGAATATTGAGTGCTTCGCGAAGAGTCATCTTTATTATTTGGTGACGAAATATCCTCTTTATAACTTGACTCTCTATCTCTGTTGGCCATGTATGGTAAAAGAAATTCCATAAATTTTTGGTATTTCCATTCACGTGTTTTGGTTGTAGCCTGCCCCGTGCCCGCTTTTTTTAGATTTCTGCCTCTTTATCGCGTCCCGATGGCTATCCCGTAGTTGTTTCCAACGATACTTTGCGCTTTTCACTGAAATAATAGAAAATTATGATTAGGAATATAACATTTTTATACCAAGCATATTGTTTTACAGATCGCAAAAAAATCAGTAACAGGTAAAGAGTACTTTTTTATTTATTAATTAATTATTTTATTATTATTATATACAATCCTTTTTTGCAGGTATTTATCCACGGGCTCGTCGTTCACAAGATTGGCAGAAAATTTTAGGATTGGAGTAGCAAGTGTGTCGAGAATTGTGGCAGAAGTTTGTAATGCTCTTTGGCTTGTTTTACAACCTCTTGTTATTCCAAAACCTACCAAAGACGACTGGAAGCGAATAGCAAAGAATTTTCAAGAGCTATGGCAGTTTAAAAATTGTTTGGGGGCTCTAGACGGTAAACATGTTTATGTTTATTAATGTTTATTTATGTTTATATAATGTGTCCTGCAAACACTGGGTCCTCTTTTTTTAATTACAAACAAAGATTTTCTATAGTGCTTATGAGCTTAGCTGACGCTAGGAGAAAGATTATAATGGTTGATGTGGGATCCATGGGAAGATTTAGTGATGCTGGAATATTTGATGATAGTGTTTTTGGAAAATATTTGAAAGAAAAAAGATTGAATCTTCCTGAACCTGAACCATTATATGAAGGAGGTGAACCAGTACCATTTGTATTCATTGGAGATGAGGCTTTTTTTTATGGAAAATTTCATGCGCCCATATCCGCGGGACCAGTTAGACCAACAGAAACGTATATTTAACTATAGACTTTCGAGGGCACGTCGCATTGTGGAAGCTACATTCGGTGTATTGGCACGAAAGTGGTATGTGTATCGTAAAGACTTTGAATGCAGAGTGGAAATGGTTGACAAAATCGTAAAAGCCACGTGTAATGCATAATTTTTTAATTGAAAGACAAACTAATTATTTGGATTCCATTGATAAAACAAATACTCTTATAGTAGGTACTCTTGTATCCGTTCCTAGCATTTCCGTCGTCGAGTCAAGTCGACGGCTCCTAAGTATACTGAGTCAACTAACAAATTTTGAGAATTGCACTTTTTTGTATATTAACAATAATTAAATCATTTTCTATTTAGCTGTAAAAGAAAAAAAAATATATCTTTATAAATAACTAAAAAAAAATAGCGTATACTGGATCAAGTATAGTAATTTATTTATTTTGCACTCGTATACTGAGTCAAGTGTTTGCTACTAATATACGCGGGACGCGAATGCGCTCATTTTGGTGCAAGTTCAAACTGGCTCAGTATACGGCGAAACAGCGCGGTGTGCGGATCAGTCAACTTGCAGTCAACTTATTATATTTTAACAAAATATAAATCCATGATAAATAATAATAATATATAAAAAATCCAATAAGTACATAAAAATATTTTTTGCCACACTTGTAAAGTAATTTTTCTCCATAACGTAGGTTCAATAATGCGACGTATAAAAATATAAGTGGTACTTGATCCATTTTTAAGAAACAAATAATCGTCGTACACTAGTCTATCTACATTATCTCATAAATTAATAAAATAATATGAAATTTATTGTTTACAGATGAGAGGCTTTATTATGTTTAATTCACTATAATTAGTTATTTTTTCTTGGTTGTATTAACAATTTAAATATAACCATTTCGATCTTCTTATCGCCTTCCTGTAAAGTTATTAGAAGTATAGTTGACTCAGTATACTTAGGAGCCGTCGAAGTGATGGTTATGAAGTAAGAGAGAAATACTGCTCTTATTTCAATAATCAAGGAAAAGTGTCATGGCAGGATACTCGTATTTCGTCACGAATTCATCGCACACAATAAATACCCAAATATTGTAACTTGTATTTTAATATACTTACCTGATTTTAATACATGATTATTACTTACCATCTTTATATTTTAGTTCTTTGACTATTTCCTCCACGTAATGAAACTAAGGACGATTCCTTAGTTTCATTACATTTGTAAAATGACAAAGAAGTGTTCCACAAACACGGAAACTTTTTAACGGCATCAATTAATTTTTCGTCCATTATGCCACGCAACCGTACGACATGCGTACGACTACAAGCGCTAACGACAGCAAAGTGAGACTTGAGCGGCAGGCAGGCGTTCGCGTAAAGGCTCGTACAGACCAGCGCAAAGTGACTCGAACAATACAATTTTTAAGAAAACTTCACGGTATAACAATAACCGGTGTCGCGTCGCGCTAGTCTGCACGAAGCTTTACTCCGCTCCCACTATAGGTACACCTCTGCCTTCGGGGAAATACAGGCGTGACGTTATGTTATGTAGATAATATTCTTCTTTCGAAGTATGCATGATACAATGAATTTATAGGGAAAGCTCAAGTAGGAGGAGGCTCAGTAGGTGCTCAGGTGGTTTGAAGAGAATGAGTTCGTGAGGGTGCTCATCGGAGATAGTGATTATCCAATGTGTTTCCCATGGGCCCCTCATCTTATGGCGCCAGCTCTAAGGCCCAGAACTAAAAAAAAAATCACGTTGTGGCAGTCGCACACAAATAACAAGAGCATTTTATAGAAAACAATTTATTTTGATACAAAATAAAGCTAAACTAAATTTTTGTCATAAATTCATTATTTTTGATTTCCAATATTCTTCCTCCAAAGACATGGTGCCATTGTTTTGTCATGGCACTCGTAGTCCTCATCGTTTTCACGTAGCATGGTCTCTTCCCTAATCTTTACAAGAATGAATAATATTTGTGCAGGTGCTAGTGACTAGCTGATAGCCGCAGTGAAACTTGCTGTAAACAAATATAGTAATTGTTATTAAAATATACCGAAACCGTGGTGCAAAAGCAATGGGAATTAATAAAACAGACACAAGTATCTACATACATTTCTAAAATAGTATATTGGTGTTAAGAAGCAAAAAGGACATGAAAATACATAAGTAATAACATTGGTAGGTACTGCTTTAATATTCAATTGGTCAGTTTATATTCTATTCTATTTTTCTCTATGGCAATGGTGCCGATGTCGACAATTCTGCCAATGTCAGATGTGTTACGAGAAAACGTGCGAAGGAGGGAAACAAACAAAGTATATATATATAAATATATTAGAATCTAAATTAAAAAAAAGAACTAGTTGAATTTAATGTGAAACTTGTTGACGGGTATTAGTAGAACACTGAAACAAACAGATAAAATATATTGTTAGTCATATTATAAGTATGTACATATATGATCACAAACCACACAAAAATCATCATAATTTGATGTCATTGACACGGATAAAAAACATCAAAGCCGCAAAGAGCTTTGGGGAAGAGTGTGTTAGTAGGCATGGAAAATTAGTTGGGACAGGGATCTTTAATTTAGGAAGATAACTATACAAGTCATGGGCTGGGTTATTATTGGAGCAGTTAAAAAAGATGTGCTCCAAAGTACCTTCATCCAACCCACATTCGCAGAGCGATGTGTCTCTGACCCGGATTTTGTTAAGAAAAACCGGAGAACAACAATGGCCTATACGGAGACGGCAAAGAATAGATATTGCTTTCTTGGATATTTTTTTATAAGGATAGAACCAAGGCTTGGGTGTCACATTGGGCTGTATTGCGTGATAAAAAGCACCCTTCTGTTTACTTGAAATTTGCCACTGTGCTTGCCATGAGGTTAGCATGCTCTTTCTGGGAAGGCTCAGCAAATCGTAGCCCTGACATTGGAAATGTTTAAGATCAACGTCTTGGGACGTAACAGCATCCTTAGCAACAGCATCAACATGTTCGTTTCCTCTTATGCCACAATGACTTGGAATCCAAACCAAGTGAACGATTTTATGATTCTTAGCACAAGAGAAAAGAGACTTTTTGATTTGAAGCAGGATTGGACTATGGAGTTTACTCTTAAAAGGATTCTGCTCCAAGGCTTGTAAACAGCTAAGTGAGTCTGTAAAGATGACACCAAATTGAATGCTATGAGCCTCTATAAATAAACACGCTTCTAATATGGCCACGCACTCGCCCGTAAACACTGAAGATTGTACAGGGTATTTGAATTTTAAAACAATTTTGGAGTTTTGGTAGTATACCGCAGCACCAGTGCAACTTGCATCTGATAATTTAGAAGCGTCCGTGAAGAATCTTTCAAAATTGTACCAACGCTCACCAACCACCGCATTGAAAATAGAGTCCGCCGAAGGGGACTTTTTCGATATGCCAACATTGTAGAAGATATCTGGTTTAAAACAAATAATTTCATAGTCAAAACTGAAGATAGGAAGTTTCGGGAACTGAATAATGGAGGAATCCAAATTTTGATAGCAGCGAAAGGATTTTAAAAACAAAGGGACTTCTTTATGGTTCCAATAATTGGAACTCCGGCATGCAACATCCAAGTCGTCCACTTTTTGAACAAGAGGGTGGGAGGATTTGGTAATGACTCTAGCCCAAAATCTGGATGCTAGATACTGCCTTCTTAGGGCCAGCGGTGGTTCTGCGCACTCTACTTGCAATGCGTTAATTGGTGAGGACTTCATACATCCTGATATGATCCGTAGACACTTAGCCTGGATTCTGTCCAACCTTGCCAGAGCACCTTTGTTGCAGGGGATTAAAAGAAAGGACCCGTAGTCTAGAACACTCCGGATTAAGGCATTGTATACCAGTTTCATGGTGTAGGGATGTGCACCCCACCAGACACCGGCGAGTACTTTTAATATGGGAATAGTTCTCTCACATCTATTCACTAAATAATTTAGGTGATGTAAACCACTCAATTTAGAGTCCAAAAAAACGCCTAAAAATTTTACTTTTGAAGAAACTTTTATACAATGCCCTTGGGTGCCCACTGAGATTTGAGGGATCAGCCTCCTGCGGGAAAATACAACTACAGCACTTTTGGGGGCAGACAAACTCAGACCGTGTGAATTTAGCCATTGGTTTAGAGAGTCCAGGGATACACGGAGAGATGATGCAGCGTCGCTAACTGATTTATTGGCGACATATAAAGCCAAGTCATCAGCGTACTGTAGAATTTGACAATCGTTATTAAGGCATGAACCAATGTCAGCTGTATATAAGTTGTACAGTAAGGGACTAAGTACAGAGCCTTGTGGTAGGCCCTTCCATGACATCCTGACGTCAAATTCCTCACCAGGGACTCTCAAAACCAAAGTTCGAGACATGAGCAAATTGCAGATGCACTGTACCATTCTCTGCGGTATTCTCAGCTGTTGCAATTTTTGCCTGAGAATGGGAAGAAGGACATTATCATAGGCAGAGGAAATGTCTAAAAAGGCAGCGACTACGGATTCATCCTTGGAAAACGATGAGCGTATATCTGAAACCAAAACCCCAACACTATCCATGGTCCGAGTCCCTTTCTAAAACCAAATTGAGACCTAGGAAGTAAGTCTCTCGATTCTACTATAAATTCTAGTCGATTCTTTATTAAATGTTCCAATAATTTTGCAAGGACTGATGACAAAGCGATTGGTCTGAAACTATTTGGGTCATCAGCATGCTTGCCAGGTTTTAAAATAGGTATGATAATTTGAGTTTTCCACTGATCGGGTACCCAGCCATTGGTGTAACAAAAATTGCAAATGTCTAAAAAATAATTTTTTGCTCTATGACCTGCGTGTGACATAAAATAATAGACAATACCGTCTATACCGGGGGCAGAGTCATGAACATGTTTTAAAACAGAGTTAAGCTCTTGCATAGAAAATGGTGCATCAAAAGGATCTTCTGAAGGAATGAGAGACGGCTGATTATATTCTGCTTCCGATGGTACATATGGAGGAGCCAGTTTATCAAAGAACTTGTCAGCAGTCACTCGGGGGATC
Source organism: Xanthia icteritia (assembly GCA_949128155.2). NCBI lineage: Eukaryota > Metazoa > Arthropoda > Insecta > Lepidoptera > Noctuidae > Xanthia > Xanthia icteritia. The sequence continues at coordinate 70,132 of OX421947.2, read as the reverse complement.
GGAGAAGAAATTGAAGGGGAACATCCAGATCTAAAACGGTTAATCTTCTTCCATACAACTGATAAAGGAGTGGAGGGGGACAGAGAACCACAAAAGGCAGCCCAACCGGCACGCTTCTTCCTTCGCAGCAACCTTTTAGATTTAGCGAGAGCCCTATTATATGCTATTAGGTTATCGCTAACCATCGCCTCGTTGTACACCATTTCCGCGTCATCTCTTTCTCTTATGGCTGTTGTGCATTCCTGATCCCACCATGGTGGAGGGGGAATCTTCCCACGTGCTGAGTTTTTAACAGGGAAGCATGAGTCTGCACTAGCTGTTATGGCAGAGATGAAATTATTGTAGCAGTTTGACACATGGAGGGACCAAGAGCATCAAAATCATGGTGAACTAAATTTAGAAGAGTATCAATCTTATCCTCCAAAAATGAGGAATACTTGGACCAATCAGAGTTAGATAAATTATACCTCAAGAGTGGAGGGCTTGATTTTTCCAAATAAGTTTTTTCAGCCAAAGAAATTATAATAGGATAATGGTCACTGCCGCAACTTACTGCAACGGGGTTTGGAACGACAGAGAGATTCTACATGACCAAATCGGCAACACTTGCGGCATTGTATGGTGGGGTAGATATACTGTTCTACAGTTAAAGATGTATAAAAACAGAATATTCTTTTTGGTAAAACTTGGCCATCAAATGTGATGACACAAGTTTCTGTGGGCCTGTACTCAATTAAACCGTCTTTGTTAAACTTCCTATTCATTCGCCTTACTTTTAAAATTGGACCACATCCTACTGGTACTTTTAAATATGTTAGGACTTCCTCTTCCGAGAAGTCAGTAGGGATGCCACTCACAACACCCATACGAGTTATATTAAAAGATGGAATTACAGCCTCGTATAAATATGTCCCTAAAACATTATTTGAAATAAAAGCATTTGCATCCTGAGGGGATGCAAACTCAACTGATACACGGTTTCTACCTACTCGCTTTACTGCAACAATATTGGAGAAACGTTGATTTGATAAGAAACGCCCAAATGTAACAGGGTGTAGGGTAGTTCCAGAATTAGGTTGAGCTTCTTGACGGGAAACATGAACTATATAAGGTCCTTTATCTGTCACTGAGTACCTAACGCGGCCTATTTGAGTTCTCGGTTGTTTGGTGGGACGATTGGACACATCATCTTCATTACCAGGACGTTTACGGATGTTAGACTGGCCAGGAAGTATTTCGGACTCCAGATTACAGACCACCTCTGCAAACTGGCTTAATGGGTTGGGTGTGGGGCTTAAGTTAGGCGGGGAAAATCCGGAAAGGGGAGTAGCAGTGATATCATCAGGAGGGTCGGGGGGTTTATTTTTATCCATATGCATATTGAATATGAATAATGGTGACCAATATAATTACAAGAAACAAACACTAAACAAACCTGATAACAGGACACAACAAACACACAAACAACAACAATAACAAGTCACAATAAACACAATATCACAAAAAAACCGGCTAAAATTCTGAACACACGTGTTCTCTGAAAGCACACTGTGGCGAGACCGTCAGTTTATATTATTAGGGGAGCCCTACTTCCAAGTTGATGGCTATCCACAGGGCCGGATTTAGAGGTCCAGAGGCCTCGGGGCAACAAAGGAGCGGAGGCCCCCTCGCCGCAAATTATTTTCCAAATAAAGTAAACAATTTTTTTTCAGTCGAGTTTTTTAATAAACAATTTATTGTGAAACCAAGTAGATTCCCTTAATATTGAACAAACACATATAAATATAAACGGAAACAAGAATTATCTGAATATAAATTTTAGGGTTAACGAACGGAACCTTTCGAGCTTTTTTCGCCGAAAAATCGTTATGATTTCGTTAAAATCCAGTTCTCGGAGTAAATCGCTTTCAATGCTCAGGAGAGAAAGCTTCGATAGACGGTTTTGTCCCATCGTGGTTTGAAGCCTATTTTTTATAATTTTCATTTTTGAAAATGAGCGCTCTCCAGTGCAATTTGTTACCATCAAAACCAAATACATTCTCAATGCAATTTTGAGGTTTGGGAATGTAGCTCTGAAAAAATATCAAAGGACAAGATGTTTACTAGTGTTTACTAGTTGAAATTTGAAAGTTTTTTTTCCAAAGTCTCTTTTGTGGGGGCCCCCCGTTTGTGGAGGCCCCGGGGCTTTCGCCCCGGTTGCCCTCCCCTAAATCCGGCCCTGGCTATCCATAATATCATGTTTGGAAACTCAATAAAAGTCTATCGACTTTTTTGCGTGGTCACCCTACTTTGTTTGATTTATTTGTTGTATGCCGCCGCACGGTGGGCTGAAAATCGGCTTTCATAGACTTAGGGATTTCATTTTGCAAGTGCTGGATTTTTTTCCGGATATCGCTTCTATTAGTTATTACTATATTCAAAAATGACACCCGAGTTAACTCTGCATAAAAACGAAGGAATTATATTTCTTTTTACGAAAAATTTGTGTGAAGCTAGTATGTAAAAGCTAATTATCTCTTAAACGGCATGGAAAACCGTAATATCCTTACAAGTGGTTATAGTACTGATTATTTATATTTTTTTGTCATACGTCACATAACGGTTATCGCTACAATTTTTTTTTTAAATCTTAAATATGTTTTTATTTATTTTTACATATGAAACGGTTCCTTTTAGTGTTTAAGTTGAGGAACACAGACTTTTAACAACACGTTACATAAAATACCATCACCCCTATATTCCCGAAGGAGTAGTCAGAGGTTTATAGTACATCCACACTTAGACAATTATGTTTGAGCTAGATATTTATCAATACAAAATGAGTTTTAAAACTTTACATACAACCAAAATACCAAATAACAAACTGTTTAGTCTTTTAGTGAATCTGATAATAAGTGAACAAGTAATTACAAGGATTTAGTCTTCTAATAAGTGAATGGGTGATTAAATTATTGTTAATGATTTCTAATAAGTAAGCTTTTTTTTTTTTTTTTTTTTTTAAATAAAAACGTTGCCCCACACTAGGAATTTCTCCAGCTTTGTTGTTCAGTTGTGTTATGAGTTCTAAGAAATGTTTTTGACGATTATAAATTTTCATTAGCACATCTTTCAAAACTAATGAGGGTAGTTAACTAATTATCGACGTTTTGCAATAAAAGGGCTAAAATTTTGCTTGAATAATTTAGATTGTTCACAACTGTGTAACTGCTAATACTAAATTTTTGTTCTGCGACTATTAAATCTTAAAATGGAAAGTTGAATCACCAATTAAGACTTGTTTGTTCTTTTAAAAAGTAGAAAAAGTGTAAAAGAAGTACTCTCGTACTTCATTTAATCATGAAGTATTGTTTGGTGCAGTTGTATCCCGCATAGGCGATTGCGCCAAAGAAATGAAACGAAATGACATTGTTTATTCTGTAAATAGGATATTGGAATCAGTTTTACACGTCATCTTAATTTTTTTTTTATTAAAAATTAGCTAGATGAGTTCGGCGTTTCCTATCTGACTACTCTGAGAAGAAAGGAAGCGAAGGAGTTGTCATTGGTCTCAAAAGACAAATGGATGATGAAATTCAGGCCCTTATCTTCACAGAATGCAGTATTAGTAACAGGGTGACTCATCAACTAATGATGACAATGATCGACGCCAAAGTCTGCACGTACCTATCTGAGGCCAGATTAAATGTATCGTGCTACCTGTGCTTAGCAAAACCTACGGAAATGAACCGCTTAGATGTTGTAACATCAAAGACTGTGTGTGCTGACATATACGAATTTGGCTTGTCATCCCTACACGCACGTAAAAATTGTATGGAATGTCTGTTACACATTGCGTACAGGCTGGACTTCAAACGGTGGGCAGCGAGAAGTAATGAGCATAAAGAAATGTTGCAAATTCAAAAGTAATTTATTCAAACTAGGCTGAAAATCAGCACTTTTCGAAATTCACTTGTCAAAATTACATAAGACAGTCCCAAAAGCGCCCGCCCTTCACCATTTCCTAGTGCTTTAGCTGAGAAGAAGAAGTGGTCAGCAAGACGACGAGTCACCACAAGCAGCACCCGTTCACGAGCATAACGCAAAGATCAGCCATTACCCCCCTCGCCATATTTGAGGGAAGGAGGCAATCCGACCCCCGACGCTACCGCAAGCAGTGACATCTAAGGGAGCATGACGAACTTGCTGCTGGTTGCTCAGACAAGATTAGTATGATCAATTTTCGAGGTCGCTAGCTGACCATATATTACAAAACAACTGAAAAAATAAAAATTGTGTAAAAAGTAAATTACGTCAATAATAAATGAAAACAAAATTGAAATAAATTATGAATAAATTATATTTTGACTTATACAGTCAAATAAAATGAACTAAACATTTAAATTAGTATGGAGCTAGTCCCAAGCCTTTTTTCGTCTAAGTAATCTTTAATTTTATAGAAACCTTTTTGACATAGTTTGTGTTTAATAAATGATTTAAATTTATTGAGGCTCAGTTTTTTAACATGGCTTGGGAGTTTGTTGTAAAAACGTATACTTTGGCACTTAAATGAATTGCTAATTTTTGGAGCCTAGTCCTGGGCACAAAAAGTAATGTCGCTGTGTTTAGAATATAGATTAATATTCTTTTTTACATAAATCAGGTTCTCAAATACATATTGAGATGCGACTGTCATGATGTTTATTTCCTTAAATTTATCCCTCGGTGAATGCTTACAACTTAGGTTATAATTTACTCGAATGGCTCGCTTCTGCAGCACAAATATAGCCTGAATGTCGGCTGCATTTCCCCTCAACAAAATGCCGTATGACATTACACTATGGAAATAACTAAAATATACTAATCGAGCTGTTTCTACATCAGTCAAATGACGAATTTTATAGACCGTGTAGGCTGCGGAGCTTAGCCGCTTCGACAATTTGGTTATATGAGGGCCCCACTGAAGCTTCGAATCCAAAGTAATACCTAAGAACACAGTGGTGTCCACAAGATCCAATTCCGCCCCATTTACTAATACATTGGTTTTCACCTGCTTAACGTTAGGTGTCAGAAATCTAATACATTTAGTCTTTTTCTCGTTTAAAAGTCAATTATTAACACTAAACCAATGCACTATTTTAAAGAGAGCGTTATTTACATCGTCGGTAACTGTCTGTTGTCGCTTAAGCTTAAATATAAGTGATGTGTCATCTGCAAATAACACTATTTCGTGACTGTTCTTTACAAGTCAAGGTAGGTCATTAATATAATTATACGAGAAATAAAAAAGGGCCAAGAATTGAACCCTAAAGAACTCCCATAGTGACAAAAGAACCCGGGGATCGCTTGCCGTTAACGTCCACTCTTTGGATCCTATTATCCAAATAAGAAATAATAAGATCCAAGGCAGTGTTTCTAACACCATACTGATGCAATTTCCTGACCAATGTATCATGAGAAACACAATCGAAAGCCTTAGATAAGTCACAAAAAATACCTAGGGCATCATGTAACTTCTCCCAGGCCTCAAAAATATGTGCAAGAAGCTCAACACCAGCATCGGAAGTCGAGCGACCCCTTGTGAAACCGAATTGTTTACTGTTTAATAATTAATGTTTATTAAAATGTCTTTGCAATTGATGTAGCATCAATTTTTCAAATATTTTACTAAAGGTGGGAAGCACAGAAATTGGTGTAAAGTTCGTGGGGTCTGATGTGCTGCCCGATTTAAACAAAGGTATTATTTTACTAGTCTTCATTAAATCAGGAATTACACCACAGTCAATACATTTATTAAAAATAATTGCTAATTCAAGCGCTACAGTGTTGATTATGCATTTTGCAACCACTACGGAATTTCCTCACAGATCAGCAGTTTTTTTTACATTGAGTGTATTGAAAATTTTAATAATATCTCGAGCACTAACATAGTCGAAATTAAATTCATGGTTACAATTATCAACATTTTCTTTCAATACAGAAAAAAACACAACAGAAAAAAAATATTCAAAATTAATTCAAAGATTAGCTCAATTTGTTGATTGATATTGTGAAACAAGGCTCGGGAACTACCAATTACGGGAATACCGCAAGAAAGTTTTTCGAGTTTCCCAAAAAAACTGCAGCTATTACCGAGTTGGACGAAGATCTTATTACTTAAAAGATTTGCTGTGATTTTGCAAGCGATAACATCTGGCGAGAAGATCGACGTAATCAAATTTAAAGATTTTGCCCGCAAAACAGCAGAAAACTACGTGGAATTGTGCGACTAGTACTACATGTTGTCAACCGTACATAATTAATTATTAATAAAACACGGGGCTGATATAATCGAGAAAAATGATATTGTGCCGATTGGGACTCTCTCGGAAGAAGCCTTAGATTCTCGAAACAAAGATTTTAGGAGGTTCCGGGAACATCATTCGCGGAAAAGAAGCAGGCAAGATTCTAATCAAGATATCTTAAATAATATGCTTGTTGTTTCTTTCGGATCCTTTCCTAAGTGCACAAAGGCCTAAGTTCGATGCCAAGAGAAAGCAGAGGTTTTTGCTGAAACTCTCGACTTAATTCAGTTTCAGGAAAGTGAGTTAGAGTTTTTAGATATATCCAATCTGGATTCTGACTCAGAATTGGAGTCCGTTTAAAATATTTTTTTTCTTTTATATATTCTTAATATTTGGATCAATAACATTCTTCGTAATTATCGATGTTCTTAACTTAGACACTAAAATTAGTAGCGATAACCGTTATGTGACGTACTATAACCACCTGTAAGGATATTACGGTTTTCCTTGAGACATAATTAGCTTTTTCATACTACCTTCATACAAATTTTTCGTAAAAAAAATATAATTCCTTCGTTTTTATTAATTTGTGTTTATATTAATAACCAATAGAAGCGATATCCGGCAAAACATCCCGCACTTGCAAATTGAAATCCCTAAGTCTATGAATGCCGATTTTCAGCCCACCGTGCGCCGCCAGGATGCATAAATATATTTTTTTTATATAAGTTCGGGCATAACTACGTCACATTAACATTAACGGTAAACGTTAACGGGGCGACGTCCTTGGGGTCTCTAGTAAAGATGGGCGTGCCTCAAGGATCAATTCTTGGCCCTTTCCTATTTCTAGTTTATATTAATGACCTTCCTTACATGATGGCTAACTTATCATATATAATTCTATTCGCTGATGACACTTCTCTTATTTTTAAAATAGATAGAAAAGATACGGATGTCATACATGTCAATGATAGTCTGGCAGTTCTTTCGAAATGGTTCGCAGCTAATAATCTTTTACTTAATGCGAACAAAACTAAATGTCTTAAGTTCTCATTACCAAATGTACCTCAAGTAGGTCTACATTTAAAACTTGATGGCAAGAAACTAGATGCTATTACGGAAACTGTATTTCTTCTATTCTGTATTTTTTCTGGAATTACTTTAGATTCGAGATTGCAATGGGGCGCCCACATTAGAGCTCTTTCAGGTAGATTAAGTTCAGCTGCATACGCTGTAAGAAAAATAAGGCAGTTGACTGATGTAGCCACAGCTAGGTTAGTATACTTTGCTTATTTCCACAGTATTATGTCTTATGGCGTTCTGCTGTGGGGATCGGCAGCTGACGTAGATTCAATTTTTATTTTACAAAAGAGGGCAATTCGCTCTATCTATAAAATGGGTCCCCGCGAGTCCCTTAGAAATAAATTCAAAGAAATTGATATACTAACGCAACCTTCTCTTTATATCTTAGAAAGTATTTTGTATGTTCGCAAAAACTTGGGACTTTTCAAAATAAGAAGCGATTTCCATAATATAAATACACGTAGTAAACATGAAATTGTGATACTTACCCAAATTTAGATGAACTAAAACTAGTAAGTCATTTGTAATAAACAGTATTCGATTTTATAACAAGTTGCCAAAGACGGTTACAGAACTTAGCGATGGAAAGTTCAAAACCCACATCAAACGTGTCCTTATCAAAAAAGCATATTATAAGATTAAAGACTACGTTGAAGACAAGGAAGTTTGGCAATAATTCCTTCTGCACATGTGGCTTCCCTGGTACCTCATTAACGGCATAACTATGTAAATTTCTATTAACGGCTCCCAAATTAAGATGATTATTTTATTTTATTTTACCTTTTTTCTTTTTTCTTTTACATACTACCTTGACATAATCTCTTCGTTATTTGACATTATATACCTAAAATATTATATATTTTTTTTATTTTTTATAATAAATAAGTATTGTTACATACAGCTGTAGTGGCAATTATGTCATTTGGTCTAAATAGCTTTTTATTTTTATTATTTGATTTTGCTTTTATATAGATTCTTTTCTTTTAGAATTTGTGAATGTGAGAATGTTGTAGGCTTAACAGACTGTAGATCTATCGACCATTTTCTATCTTGCTAAGTACCTGGTACTTGTTGATAGGCCTACACTGTCCTCTCATACCTATTAACTCTGTAATTTGAAAGCATTGTAAATACCATTTATTTTTAAAAGAGTAACCATGGAGTTTCTTGCCGGCTCTTCTCCATAGGAAACGACCAATTGGAACCGTGCATCTAGCTTCTGACGTTTCATAAGTGCCCTTATAGGTTTATGTGAAATAAAATATTTTGAATTTTTTTGACATATAGGTAGGTTTTTTTGTCTTCAGAGATTTATTAAATCTCCCTTACAACAGTGCGGTCATTTACAAATCTATATCTACTAACTAAATTATTTACAACATAAGTGAGATATCTCATTGTCATCAGGTTATAGCATCTGATGATGGAATTCTGGAGAAATCGAGGGAACTCTTCGAATATTATAGACACACCTATAGAGATTTGGGTATTTTTTATAGTAACTCGTGCAGGTGCTCTCGAAAAACAACCTTTGCTGAAGTGGAACTTATGGTGAAGACCACAGATGGCTAACGTAACTGCTCTATAATAAGTATTTCACGGGTTGCGATTCAATAACTTTAATATGGTAGCTAAGCAATTTATGCTCGTCACAATGCATATGGAAAAATGGACCTGATGGTGAAGTACCAGGAGAACTCCGCAACGATTAACGTCCCTGCATCGGGAAAAGCAATATTTTGTAAAAGGTGATGAGTAGTTGACATTAGGCTATTGTAATTTAGATAATTTACAAACAGACCCACTAAAAAGCGAGACAAAAACTTAAAAAAAAAGAATAAGCGACTTCCAAAAAAAAAAACACTACAGTGACACACAACTTAAATTTCGGAAGTCGGTGGCAAATAACGAAAATGCAAAACCAAAGACACCGACTTCTCACTTTGTAGTGTTTTTTTGGAAGTTGGTTATTTTTTCTTTTTGAATGAAGCATAGACGTATAAAAAAGGTATGAAGTTATTGACGTTTGAAATTTGAGCATCGACGAATTTCGAATAAAATTTAAAAAGTTATTTTAAAAAACCGTGTGGTCTGGATGTTGTTATTGGACCTAAACACGAAGCAGACGACCCCACGGATCCGTCATTTTCGTATGATCAACCGTCTGCCTAACACTCAGGGTGTTAAGCAGACGGTTGATCATTCGAAAGTACTAGGGTTGCCAGATACAGGTTGATCATTTCCGGGACAATTCTAGGATAACGGAATCGAGCCGTAGTAAAATATATGAAAATAAATAAGCTTATATTATGCCTCAATAATGTTTTTAAATTAAAAATGGAAATTATTTTCAAATAAGTTTAATATTTTTTATTTTAGTTAAAAGTTCATAGGCTTTTACCTGAAATACTTCAAAATACATAGTGTATTTTTATAATATTATAAAAACATAACCAAAATTGCCTTGACTTAATTTGATTCGCCCGAATTTACTCTCCCGAAACGGGCGAATCGACACTTAAATAATTTTGTTTTTTCTTGAGGCACGAAGTTAATTTATTTGTAGGCGAATAGATTTCTGAAGTATTTGATTCGTCTACAAAGCCCCTCGTTTTTACGGTTTATTGGTCGATTCTCCCACTAATAAATTAACTAGATGCAAAACGCCTCAAGAAAAAGAAAAAAAAAATTGTCGAACAAAAATTAAAAAAAAATCTCTCGCTTATAAAACTTTTAACAGACTACTTTATTATTTAAATATTTTTCTCACTGAATCTTGCCAATTGTACGGATCGCAGCGTACCTACTTAGTAGTTGTGCCGTGCGGCGTGCCCGTGCGTGTCGTCGTGAAAAAAACTAGTTGGTGTTCGTAATCCGGGACAGTAGTCTAATTACTGGACACGGAACGAGACGCAAAATTCCGGGACATTCCCAGATTTCCCGGCCATCTGGCAATCCTACCCTGGACCCTGTATAAATATCCAATCCTAAAAATATTTGAAAAGGTAAAGAATACATAATACTGCTTTCATAAACAGCTTGGCAAAATAGAGTGAGAAGAATGAGGGCGCCACTCGACAGTGGCGCCTTAATTTTTTCCAAACTCTTTTTAGGGTTCCATACCTCGATAGGAAAAACGGAACCCTTGTAGGATCACTCGTATGTCTGTCTGTCTGTCCGTCACAGCCTATTTGCTCCGAATCTAATGGACCGATTAAGTTGAAAGGAGACTGAAACGATTACATACAATCTTGGGCCTAGGTGTAAGAAGATGAAAGTGGTGTCAATTAATAGCTTATATTATATATTATCAACCTTTCACTGAAAATTCTGCGGATTTTGTCAATCTGAGAACAGAGATATAAGAGATAAAGAGATTAAGTAAAAGTGAGGTTATGTTACAATCTATAACTAACAGCTGATTCTTGAAGTGCAAAATGTGTTCTTTTGCACTAATAGTTATTATATTTACTAGAAAATGTTTGAAATATCATATGAATGAACGTCAACGACTTCAAGCGATAGGTAGGTAACAGGTAAGGAGATAGGGAAAGGATGTCTAAAATAAAATAAAAAATCATTTAATATTGTGTTTTATTCGTCCTCTATTATAATTAAAATGTCGTCTAGAAATTGTGCAGGTGGTACTATATGATCTTGGTACCTAGCCCAGCTGAGGTACCATATAATGCACATTATATGAGCGCAACAGCCTACAGTTCGTTTCCCTACTATACAATTACAGTAATGCATTACTATAGCCTCCCTTCCTCTACGAGAGCCGTCGACTAAAATATAAATAAAATATGTTTTTCGACTTATATGTCGGGATTGTATGCGACCCCTAAGTAACCAGGAGGTATTGGCAGCAGACAGCTCTCGAAAAAAGGCTACTGCTGACCTCCCTGCACACTTCTATATTAAAACCATAATTTCCTCTTACATGTTCACCGTAGTAGGAACGTGCCTGCTTGATTTGGTATGTTCCTAAAGAAATCAATATTAGTTCACTATCGGAGAGCTGTGGAAAATCGTTAAGGTTTTCATCATGTACGGTGATAGCAGTGACCAGTAAATATCCCACAATTCACACAGCGATCCATAGGTATAATATCCAATCCACAAGCCGGCGGTAAAATCCAAAATAACAATTCCAAGTCAAACGTGTGAGCGATCTTCGGTGTCCAAGGTGAAAGCAAGGGTCGTACAAGGTAGGCAGGGTCAGAATCCGTAAAATACAAAACAGTGGTCGTGAAAAATGGCGAATAATCGGGAAAGCACTCAAAACGCATCGGAAAACACTAAACGACTCGTTAAAACGAGTGAGCAAACAAGAACAGTCGGCAACTGTCTAGTGTCAATGTCAGTCAGCTGTCATGTCAGTGACATAGACTAAAAATATAAGAGAGATTTGAATCGATATGAAATCGATAATCATTAATATTGGTTTTTTAGTAATTAATTGATATTTGATTTATTAATATGACTGTAATTATATGCACTATATTGCATAATATAATATAAATAGTGCATTTAATTACTTTGAGTTAATTGTTTAGTGCAAAAGTTTTATTTTAGTAACTGTGTAATCGATTATTGAATCGATAATCTCACGAAAACTATCTTTCTCATATTTCTCCGCTTCCAGATTGAGAATTGAAGTGATTTTTCATATTCTTAGATAAAAAAATATGTCTAATTTTTTAGATCATATCTCAACTTATTACATTTGGGCCCACCGTTTTCCATCTCCTTTGGTATACATGAATTTCTGTGACCCAAACACGGACGTGTAACGTAAATAAATGAATGTTGAATAAGGGAGTCACTTTTCGGGGGCAAATAAAAGAGTTTTGCAAACTGTACTGTACTGTGTGACATATCAAATGAAAGGGTATGTTGTGCGAATCTCAAATATATTTTTTCATATAATTTTATATATTTCAATACTTTTAAAAATATTTAAGAAAATAGATGAAAATTTACCTTACCCCAAAACTACCGAGCCTAAAATTTTGAAAAAAATACAGAAATTAGTTCTATACTAATAGATTACAACAAAAATTATAAGAAGTCTATGGCCATAAAATAACATGGTAAATCTCCCAATATCGTGCCTACAAACTTACATTTTCAGTTGGAATGTATTAGAGAACATGTTTTTCAAGTACAGACGCCAGCACATCAACCTACTACAATCTGTCAAATTTCTTTAGTGGATTTTCAACTTTATTACTAAAGTATAAGGTTTAAAGTTGATTGGGAAAATTTTACAGTTTCGGGTAGGTTGACCTGCTGGCGTCTGTACAATGTTAAGTTTGTCCTTGGGATACATTCATCCCAACTACGGAACCCTTCATTGTGCGTGGTCCGACACGCTGTTGGCCGGTTTTTTTCACTAAGTTTACTTCGAATGGGAAATAAATTATTGTCAAAATAAATGTGCAACAAAAAACGCTGCTTGTGGGTGACTCAAATCAAAACCTAGTAGCACTTGTCGGCAAAGTAGTGCCATCATCATAGGTCTCATTATTAAAATATTTCGTTCCAAATGTCACAACCAAGTCAGACTCATATTATGTCGACCTGTAGGTACCTACGTAACTGTATTTGGTTTACGCGGCGCACCTAAACTTTTTTTTTTTTCTTTTTTTTTTTGTCGCTGAGAAATGCTTTATGCATTGCCGCTCGTGGGGGACGAGACGGGGTATGTGGGACTCCTGTCGGAATGACAGTATACCCACTAAAACTCAGCGGTGTTCCCACATCGCCGTGATGGGAGGGCCATGGGAAACCGGCTCAGCCTTTACATCCACAACCCTCCCGGCGCATGCCCGCCTAGCTGGCGGGCCCCGCATGCCCCCCAGGTTGGGGGGCTACGGGAATGGCCGGGAACACCTGGCCATTCCCGTCCGACACTGGTGGAGGCCTGTGCAATACAGGCAAGGGTGCCCCCCAGTGTTGCCAACTGTCAATGTCAAAAAGTCGTTAGACGTACGCTTGAAAAGTCGCCAGAAGTCGCTAGCTATGGACAAAGATCAAAAGTCGCTAGAAGTCGCTAAATGATCCCAGTATTCTGAGCGCTGGATAAAAGAAAATAATTTGATTTACTTACACAGAATAATATTTGTAATCGGTATAGAACAATTGAACATTATAAAAAACATTTATTTAACAAACGAAAAGTCAAGAAATTAATACTAAAAATAAAATATAAAATAAAATATTATTTATTTATATTATATTATTTCACAAATTAAACAGTCAAAAACTTAATACTAAAAATAAATCTTGTACAATTAGAGAGCACAATACACTCCATCAACGAATGAATACTCAAATTTCCCTGTGGAGTACGCGCCACGAAAGAAGACTCGCGGAAAATTGTGGAACTACATTTTTTTAATGTAGTGTGTTGAACGTCGCATAGACACTAGCGCCGCGTCAAAGGGACTTCAGTGGTGGCGCGGACTCTACACAAGTCAATTACAGCATTGGGGGAATCCCGGCTTAAGCATAAGAATTTATGGCAGCGTTCCGAATACAGATTTCTGGATTTAGATCTTGCCATATTTTAATTTTATGAAGATAGTTTAAAGTTCTAATTTTTTTTTATTTAAACTCTTGAAGTCGTTAGAATAGTCGCTAGATTTTTTTTTTCGCTAGACACATAATTTAAGCCGCTGTAGAAAACGAAATGTCGCTAGATCTAGCGACAAAGTCGCTAAATTGGCAACACTGGTGCCCCCACATCCGTTGCCTGCTGGCCTCCACCTGGGAGGAGTCGGAGATGACTATCAAATTGACGTCTTCTTCGACCCCTCCTCCCAGTCGGCATGATATTTTTTCCAAAATCTTCATCAATCATCGTCATATTTCAGCCAATTTACACAAAACCTAAATGACTCCGTTCATTGATGAAAACATTGTAATCCGTATGAAAATTTGTTCGGTAGTTTTTAAGTTTATTGCGTTCATACAGACAGATAGACGCGGCGCGCCGGGAGACTTTGTTTTCTAATATGTAGTGATAAGTTTTGATTTCATCTTGATAAATAGTTGATTAAGGAGGCGGAGCTAATGACTGCTAAACCAATGTACCAAGGCATTGAGCTCCTCTTGAAGTCGTAACGAACAACTCACTTCTTCGCGCCTTCACATACGGCTTACGGCACGTAGGTACAGACGCCAGCACTTCAAACCGAAACTGTCAAATTTTCCCAATCAACTTTGAACCTGCTTTTTACTAAGATAATATAATGCTAACGTAATATTGTAGTGGCCCGAGGTATAACTTATAAATCCTCTCACTTTTATTGGATAGAAGGCCGAACACTAAAGGAATACCTATTGCGTGCTTCTTTGCTCTCCGATCATTCAGTGAATTGTGTGTAATAGGTCTTTACCTATGAAATTGCCGTTTTGTATGATAAAAAATACATGAAAAAAATTCGTTTAAATACGATTTTTTTTCGTGTATTTTTATTTGTATTAATCGAAGTAATCACCCATGCAATCAATGCATCTTTGCCAACGCAGTGGCAGTTTATTGATGCCCTTCTTAAAGAAATCAGCTGGACGGGAGGCAATAAATTCTTCAAAGGCATTTTGTACTGCCTCTCGGGTATTGAATTTTGGCCATGGTACGGAGCGGGAGGGCATGGGAGGCCGTCACCTCCTTCTGCGAAGCAGTAATGCTCGCGAAGGAGGAGGCAGAACGCGTGAGGGAGAGGCAAATTTCGCGCCCTCACGCCCCTAGCCGCCGCAGGAGACGCCCTGGGCGTCGGGAATCGCAGGCCGATTCCCGGCCACCGTAGGCGCGGGCTTGCGGACGGTGAGCAATGGGTAGCTCGCCGTCCGATAAGGACCAGGCCCGGGTCAATGGCGCGTTGTGTTCCACGCGCGCCTCAAAGAGATGTCAGCAAGTGAAGGGGTCCGATAGGACCGATGCCTGCCGGGGTTGCGGGAAAGTCCGAAAGGGATACCGTGGCCCCTGGCAACGTACAGGCAACGGAAGGAACACGGGTGGGTTTTAGTCAGTAAGAGTCTGACACGCCCTCCCGCTCCGCCCAGAGCGGGAGAAGTTATTTGATAATTTCCCACCCAAAAAAATAAAATAAAAGGGTATTGAATTTTTTTCCCGCCAAGAAGTTATCCAAATTCTGGAAAAAGTAGTAGTCTGTAGGCGCAAGGTCTGGTGAGTAGGGCGGATAACGGAGAGCTTCCAACCCCAGTTCTTGCAACTTGGAGACCGTCTGCTGTGCAGTATGAGGTCGCGCGTTGTCGTGCAGTAGCAGCGGAGACGAGCGATTGACCAATGCTGGTTGGAGATGTGCCAGCTTCTCCATCATTGTGTTCAGTTCTTCACAGTACCTACGCATCTGCAGTAATGCTCACCCCGTTTGGTAAGAAGCTGTGATGAATCACACCGGCGCTAGACCACCAAACAGTGACCATCACTTTTCTAGGGGTAAGTTTTCGTTTAGGACATTGTTTAGGTGCTGAACCAGGATCCAACCAACTTGCTGAGCGCTTGCGGTTATCAAACAGAATCCATTTTTCATCGCAGGTAACAATGCGGTTCAAAATTCTTGCATTTGTGTGTCTGTTGAGCAGTGCAAGGCACGTCTCGACGCGTACTTCGCGTTGGCGATCATTGAGTTCGTGGGGCACCCATTTGTCAAGCTTTTTTACCTTGCCAATTTGACGCAAATGGACCAATATTGTTTTGACGCTAACGTCGAAAGCTGCTGCTAATTCAGCCGTAGATTGTGTATCATCAGCTTCCACAATCGCCATTCATCATTGTCGACCAAAGTCTTCGGACGACCGCGAGGTTCATTTTTCAGGTCGAAATTTCCAGAACGGAAGCGAGCAAACCAATAACAGGTGGTGCGTTGGTTTGTAGTGTTAGCTCCGTAAACGTTGTCGGCGACGCGCGACGGGACCCTATCTATGCACCAGGGCGCAAGTAGCAGGTAGTCTACTCACGAATATTAGCGCGATAGATTGCAAATTTTAAAGTTTTTAACTTGTTTTTATTAGAATTTGCATATTATAATGTTATTTTGAGCGATAGGACCATATCCGCGCACTAGGGTACAAGTAGCGGGTGGATCGCGACGGAATTTTTGTAATATTTTTATGCTAAATTGTAGATTAGGAACTTTTATTGTACCTATGTCTAATTAGATTCCAACAAGAATTGATTATTGTGCTATTGTTTAGGTAGGTATATTCATGTTAGATTTGTGTTAGAATTCTTATTTTGAGCCATTAACAGCTTTAAAACTAAATTTGAAAGGAAATTTTTGTAAGGAAAAATTGTCATTGTTGAAAACATACTTTTTTGTTTATGGAGATATTTTGCTAATTTTGGTCTCAAATGAAAGGTGTAGGCTTAAAACTAATTTGTATGTTTAGTTTGTAAAAATCGGTCCGTGCAATAAAAAGATATACCTAGTCACTTTTATGTAAGAAAATTTTACTTGACTAGATGTATAATTGTTTGTTCTTGTGTTTACTTGTAATTGTGTTTTATACATATACTTAGATATAAGTTATGTAAGGATATAATATACTAAGTTTTGTAAGGTTTTTTGATAAAAGGTAAAATAAATGCAAAATACCGAGAATACGGTTTGCACCCAAAAATCCTTAAGGATTTTAGTATAAAAGGCGTGCAATTTTTTTATAAAAGTAGTCGTAAATCAACCAACAACAAGGAATCAACTAAGCAAGCTGGAGTCTCTGAATTAGTCTAAAAACAAAGGTGTTTTATTTCTTATCAGAACAGTCTGTGTCGTGGTCACTGGGTAGTGATACCCGAACCAGGTACGTATTCAGGGGTACGTGGTAGTGTGTGTAGCCAGCAGAGCCGTCTAGGCTCAGGTAAGTAGGGAGCACACATCAACATCAGTGGGAGATTGTCCCAGGGCGACTGCGGTGCTATAGGTGGCTAGGCCGTCCGCAACAAACGTCGTTGATGTTGCGTGCCGCTTGTGCCGCGTTGCTGCCACGACGGCACTCATATTCCAGAATTACTCGAATTTTTAACGTATCCATGATGACGAAAAAGATTGAAATGCGATGAAAATGTAACACTAATCAATAAACAAATGATTACTTTTGAAAAAAAAAATCCATATTTTTAAAATAAAATTAATTTGAAATTAGAATTCTTAGCCAAACAAAAATTATTTTGATTTGAAATGGCCAGTACTGCAGAACGGCAATTTCATAGGTACAATAAAGACCTTATGTTATATAAATTGCATAGCACAGGTGTGAGTAGGTACTATGTACTAAAGAGCTACCATTTACCGGGTACCTAATAATATGTCTTTCATTGACTTGAATGTGCCCTGGCGGCTGTGAGTGTGTCATGCTCACTCAGATGTTTCGCTGATGGTGGCGTGTGTGTTGGATCATTTAGCTCCCTTCAAAATGGTTGAGCTGAATGGTGCTGATCCATGCGTCATGCTCGTGAACGGGCGCCGTTGGGACTGGTCATCTCTTGGCTGTCATGGCTTATTTTAATTAATTTTAAATATTTGAATAGTTCTTTGTTTTAATCATAGGTTTTTATCTTTTTATTACGGACGCTTCTAACGTGCGTCTTTCTACATTGTTCTCACATGTAGGTATCATTTCAACATGAATGATGAAACCAATATTTTTGTATCAAATTTTTTATTTGAAAGAGTGTCTGTGGAGTTTCGTGCCCGTTCTTCTCCATAGGTACTTACTACACTTTGGAATGGGCAACTAGCTTCATATTTCTGACTGACCGATTTCGACAATTCAGAAGTGCCTGTAAATGGTTTAATTGAAATAAATGCTTTGAGTTTGAGTTTTAGTTTAATATCAACTTGGTCAGCCATAGTGACACTTATTCTTGTTTAAAACTCTCATGTAGGTGATGTACAGCTAAGTAGGGTATAGTGGGCTGTAAGTATCTGCAACTCAACTGAGTGCTATTTTGTGTGTAAAATAATTTATCAATTATTTAATACTTTATGAAACGAGTTTCATTTATGTAAACTATAAAGACCCCACCCCCATCAACCGCTTTCCAATCCTACTTTGTAAATTCGATTAAGTTTGATTTAAGTGCATCAACTATCTTAGTATTTGACCCAAGTAGCCATTGCTGTCCAGAGCAGCGGTGGCCAAGTGGTGCGTCGCGGAACCCAGGCAGCCACTTTGTAAAGACACGGAAGTTCAAATCCGACATAGCTGCAAAACAAATGATTGTATTTTTACATTAACATTTATAATAAGTATATCAACAAGCAACGATACAGAAGAACATTTAAATATGATTGGTATCTGTTTAATTTGCTCGAAGGTTTTAAGATAAATTGAAGATATGATTGGAAGTTCAATTCCCAGAAACAAAGTTTTCTTTTTGTCTATACTTAACTAATTTAATTCATCACCACTGCTCTCAAAATAGTGAAGTAAAACATCAAGAGGAAACCGGCACGTCCTAGAAAAATTTGAAGACGGTGGCTTCCACCATCCAGAACTGGGCCTGGATTATGGCCGAGCCCTCTCTTAGAAGAACGTCTGGATCCCAGAAGTGAAAACGCTACAGGCTGATTATGCTATTGCTGTCCACTTCAGAAATCATTAACTAAATATTCAGTAATGCCCAGATTTATAATCATTACTTAGTTTGCTTGTCATAGCATCTTTTGTGCTGCAATATAAATAAAATATCTTTAGTACTAACAAAACTCATAGTTATGAATCCTTTCCTTGTTTGTATCTTATATTATTAGCCTACAGAGATAAATGCAACAATTTGTCAACTAAATTGTGCATCTCAAATACATTACATTTCTTTATTTATAAAGTAGAATTAATTGTTATTGCCACCTTTGGTCATCCAAATGTGGATATACCTAATTTGCAAATAATCTATAACTTGGCTATGAAATAAAACTTACAACTATATTTTTGTTCTTCTACATTTTTATACAATACACAATGTATGCATAAAATGATGAACAACCAGATCGAGATCAGGCAATTTTAAAAGTTGACAAATTGGAGGTAAAATTGTTTTATGTATATGTACATAATAAAAAAGTATAACCAGTAATTGAAACATCAGGACAACATCATACTATATTATAATATTATTTACACATTTCATATAAAATTTGACAGTGATCAACAAAGAGCATAGCGGGCATGAGCCAGGTCCAAGGGAGAGGTTATGTACACAGCGAGGTCACTCATACTTGAGGTAGGGCTTGTCGAGTGGAGGCGCGGGCGGCGCGGGCGCGGCCTGTGGCGGCCACGCGTCGCCCGCCCAGTTAAACACGCGCCCGCCGCCTTCCACCAGCCCCCAGCCCAGCAGCTGCGAGCTGCGCGCGCCTCGCTCGCGCTTGGGCGACGCCGTTGAGATATTCACCGACACGCCCTTGATGATGTGGTCCTGCCCGCACAGCGACTGCGCTACCTCGGGCTCCAGGAACGTTACGAAGCTGAACGCTCGGAACGGGCGCGGCACGAACACGTCGGTCACCTGGCCGAAAGCGCCGAAGTACTCACGCAGGTCTTCGGCCGTCAGGCTCTCGGTGCAGCGGCCAACGAACACTTTGCGGTGCGCGCTGGCACCGCCGTCCTTGCCGTTCGGGATGCGCACGTCGCACCAGCGCCCGTCGATCATATGCCGCCGGCCTAGCGCGCGCAATTGCGACTCGTACTCCGCGAACTTGATAAACCCGAACCCTTTGGACAGCCCGGTTTTTGCGTCGCGTTTCACCTGCACCATGAGAAGCTCGCCGAAGGCAGCGAAATAATCACGCACCGCATCCTCACCCGTTTTCCAAGGCAGGCCGAGCACGATGAGGTCGGAGCAGCGCGGGCGCGGCGTGGGCTCGGGCGAAGCGCGCGGGAAGGCGCACCAGTAGCGGTGCGCCCCCCAGCCCTCGGCCGGCGGCGACAGGCGCTCGTCCACGAGCCGCAGGCCGCGGAGGCGCCCGGCGGCGCGATACTTGAGCCCACTGGCGCCCGCGAACTGCGCCGCTACAGTGCTCAGCAGCAGTGAGCCGTCCTCCTCAGTCGGCAGTTCGATGGGCTCGTCCTGCTCTCCCTCACTCACCGGCACGTACTCTATCGACATTTCGCTCACCGACCTATGCCGTCTCTAGCACTCCTCATGTCGTTTACATTATCGTCTATCGGCTTCGTAGATACAGTAGTGAGGGCATCTGATTTTTGAAATCGATGGTACAACAGGATAATATTTTGCCTGTAAAATCACCTTATGTCCGTTTCTCTCGGCGTAAGCGACAGCGACAAGCGTGACGTATGACGTGACGTTACATGTCAAAAATGTTGCAATGCTATTTTTACGAATACATCGGATACACACACCGCACTACCAATTAAAACTAACTAAAAAGGTTTATGACTTTTTGTAGAATCAATATTTTTGTTAAATGTTGAACACAACATGATTTAAGACATGGATGGTATAGTGCTAAAATTTACAAACTTTTTTGACCCGCGGCACACAGGGTCGGTTTTACAATATTTACGATGACAAAAATAAAGTGTACGTTTTTATTTTCTTTTCGACTTGGTAATTATGTATTAAGTATAAGTGTTACAAGGTAGAAATAAAATTTCGGGATGAAACAAAAAAAATAAAAAAATGGAAATAAGCTTTATTTAAAGTGATAGGTAAAAATATCTGTTCGGGGTTGGGTTAGTTGGTTGATAAAGATAAAGGATGAGATAAAAGATGCAAGTCGGTTTAAGGTTAATAAATTCACTGTATTGTCTGTTTCCACAAATATAAGATTAAGATTAATTTATACTATGGTGAACGATATGGGATTATGAATCCCGCTCACGGTATGCCGCCGAATTTCGTACTGAACTATTGCTGTGTAAGTGCAATAATATAAATGATGGAAACATACTGAGCGGGTGACGCAATAATGATGACCCAGGTAAACGGACTGTTCAGACAATGCAGTGAATTTATTAACCTTAAACTGACTTGCATCTTTTATCTCATCCTTTATTTCTATCTTAACCCAACCCCGAACATTGGTCCTTCGAGCACGTTAGCGGGACCGAGACGCGTGTGCAAAACTTTGTGCTTTGTTCTTTTGTGTGTGCGTTTTACCGGTTTCGTTATACGCAATTAGAAACCTTGGAAAATACAGTGTGTATTATCTCGTGATCTTGTTCGACCCCGAAGAAACCCTACAAGTAAGGTATCTTTCTTCTCACTTTTACTATGGCTACAATGGAAGACATTTTAGCTACTCAACAGCAAATAATTGAAGTCATAGATAGACTTTTCTCCAACTTCAAGAAAGATGGAGCAGAGCGGCACCCCCGACTACCTACGTTGACGATTAGAAAGCCTAGAGCAATATTTTACGGAGTTTCATAACAATCATATGAATTTGTTATCCTTTGGTGATCGATCTTATGCGTATTTCAATACCGATCAGTATGATCAAATGAAGGTGAAGTACAGCAATATTAAAACAGCCATTTAGAATTATAAGCCTTCCACAGACAGACCTCAAACCCCTGTTTTGAAACCCCCTACTTTTCAACCATCTTCAATATCTCAAACCTCGGACCTCTCATCTCAAAATAATCCTCCTAAAAATAGCGTAAATATAGAAGACCTCTTGAAGAAACAAGCTACTAATTTTAGGGCATTTTCAAGAGAAGCTGCTGACATTGATCTCAATCTTATCTCTGAAAAGTGGGAGTTTGAAGACATCCTAAAAACTTTAAAAACTCGTTGGGCAGCTATTGACACCCTACACTGGGAACTGGACAACGAGCTCAACGGCTCCAACGCCCAGTACGACGAGCAATTCTCGAACTACGAGAAATATTATAAAACTCTGAAAAGGGATATTAACCGAAAGATGTGGTCGGTGGCTCATATTGAGAAATCAACCCCAAAAATGGAAATAGCTACCTTTGAAGGAAGTTATACGTCCTGGATATCCTTCAAAGATCTTTTTACAGAAACTGTAGACAATAATCCATCTTTATCGAACGCCCAAAAAATGCGATTCCTGAAAAGTAAGATCAAAGGAAAAATTAATCCAACATCTTCAAATAAGTTCAGACAACTACCTCGTTTGTTGGAATATCCTTACGCATCGCTATGACAATAAGCGTCGTATTTTTATGTCTCATTTCAAAAACCTAAATATCCCGACATCTCAGCTAAAATCAGCGAGTCACCTCAAACGGATCCACGATACAACGTACGAAAGCGTGAACGCTATAAAAAATCTCGGAATCGATGTATCTACTTGGGATCCCTTCATCGTATGTATCCTAGCGGAGAAATTAGACTCTGAAACCAACGATACCTTCAGGGTGGCGATAATCTCAAACGTAGCAGACAAGTGCTCCACCCAGCGCACCGCAACTTTGCAATAAATGAGATGCGCAGCAGTTAGATAAAATCTTTCACTGCGGGTAATCACTAGGTATATAGCGTAGGCATACTCGTCAAACGGTGTGAGCGGATTGCGAGCGGGCGCATTTGAATTCTGGAACTCAATGATAAAAAATAAATCTTTGTGGTAAAAAAATAAAGTAAATAATCCTTTATTTTTGAAGTTTTACTCCGCACTTCCGGCATCCAGCCCTTTCCGAAATCTGTACGTGCAAAGGAGACACGATTTCCTTTCATTTTTAGCATAGTTTTGGCGCCCTGTTGGATTGGCATTTTATCAACGCTCGCTCTTACTGTAACTCCTTATTATTAATTTATTTATAATTCTTAAAACGCAAAAGAAAATCGAACTTATCTCAGGCAGGCTGCAAATTTTTTCGAGCTCGCGCCGTTCGCTCTTGCATTCTAGATTGTTTTATTTCTATATTGTAGTTATTATTGTAGTTATTTCTAGATTGTATATTGGTGTTAAACTTTCTGCATAAGTCAATCGAAAATCGGACTGCACATCAAATTAGTTATGGTTCGAAGAGTAAAATTGTAATTCTAATATGCTATAATATCACGACTTATTCAAACCCTATCCTGTCCTAGCCTAATTATAATAAATGTCCGACATGTCGATGTACAGACGCCTGCAGGTCAACCTACTCGAAACTGTCAAATCTTCCCAATCAATTTTGAACCTTATGCTTCAGTGATGAAGTTGAAAATCTGTTAAAGAAATTTGACAGATTATAGTAGGTTGATGTGCTGGCGTCTGTAAATAAAAAAAAATCAGGCTTCATAGAGAAACATAAAGTTTAAAGGGTTGGCGAGGGGCGGCAGACGGTAGTTCTTGCCCTGCCTCGAAAAAAATCTAAATCCGGGGCTGTGACTATATAGATTCGTTGAAATCTCCAAAGGGGTTGCCAGTATTGGAAGAATTTCTTCGGTTTTTGGAGAATAAGTTTACGTCGTAGGAAACTTCACGGAAGAAACAAGAACCCTTCATTCAAAAGTCATCTCAATCCCAACACGCATCTTCATCATCTAAAGGATATCTTAATAACCAACAATCTCATTCAAAAGGATTTAATTCTCGTTTCAAACAAAATAACAACACCTCAAATCATACCTATTCGACAAACCAGGGTCATTTCGCAATCGTCAAAGTCCAATTGGAAAAATAACGAAAGACGTAAACAATGTGGTATTTGCAATGCAAGCGATCATCGCATACAAAATTGCCAAAAGCTGGCAAAATTGCATCCATCGGCTCGTAGAAACGCAATCGCAAATTTGAACCTTTGTGTCAACTGTTTGCACTATCACGAAGGTAGAAAATGCCTTTCGGAAGTAAAGTGTAAAGAGTGCAATAAAGAGCACAATACGATTCTACATGAATGTTTTACGTCAAGAAATGCTAATTCGGATGCGTCGCGATCGGGGCCGAACACGGCCACTATTACGAAATCTCCATCTCAGCAAGATACATATGAACACCTTAGTATTTATGCAAAATGATCTTACAGAAATATTCCTCGCGAATGCAATTATCAAGGTTCAAGCAGCTGACGGATCTTACGAAAGAATGAGAGCTCTTCTAGATCAGGGATCTCAGACCTCAATCATTACTGAACGAGCTGCACAGCTACTGAACCTGCGTCGGCAAATGAAAAAAAATGCACTGGACTTATCTCTGGAATCGGAAACAATAAAAATAGCTGTAAGGGCATGATCTCTTTTAAGTGAATGTCGTTAATTAATGACTTCACTTTCGATTCCGACGTATTTATAATGAAAAGATTAGTCAAGAACTTGCCTAGACATACCTTTACTAAACCCAACTGGCCAACTCTTGATGGATGTCCTCCGCCCTGGGGAGGGCGGAGGGGTCTGTCAGATTCTTAGTGACTAAAACCACCACGGTGTTCCGTCTCACACTTGCACCGGGGATCACGGGATTTAATGCGACTTCCGCGATCCACGGCTAGTGCCGGCCCGCCTCTGCGGGCCACCTCGAGTTTGGGGGGAGTGAGGTGTTAGACTCCCCCCTTACATCATAGAGAGGCGCGCGTGGAACACTACGCGCCACCATCTCGGGTCCTAAGGAGTAGGGGGCGACGGATTTCCCCAGATCCGTCGCCCCTGGACCCATTTAGGGGGCTGGAAGAGGGCGTTATCCGTCCTCTGCCGACGCCCGGTGCGTCTGCTGCAGATCGGGTTAGCGGAAGTAATCTCCCGCTCCTTTTCCGCAGTCTCCTTCTGCGAAATGACTGTTTCGCAAAAGGATACCACTGCGTCCCAGGACTCCTCGCTGCCGAACATCGAGTTGACAACGGCCGGCAGCGACAGGTCACTGCCGACACCTGAGATGAGGGCATGGCGCGGCTCCTCCCATGCGGCACACTCTGCCAGCGTGTGCCGAGCCGTGTCCTCCCGACAGTCGACGCAGTGGTGACACCGAGCGTCCGGCTCCCTGTTTATGCGACACAGGTACTTCCCGAAGCAACCATGCCCCGAGAGCACCTGCGTCACCCGAAACGAAAGGGAGCCGTGCCTCCTCCTAAGCTAGCGCTCGAGCACCGGCCGGACCGCCCCGATAGTGACGGGGCCAGCGGTAGGTCGTGAAAGCCTGTCCCGCCATTCCGCCACCAGGGCTGTGCGAAGCTGTGACCAACGCAGCTCCAAATGTCACTGCGTCAGCCACTCGCCTCGCGTACCTTCGCGAGTGACGCGAGTACCTTCGCCTCGAGGTCCTAGGGCCGGATCCGGCCAGTACACAAGCCGCCTCGTAGGAGATCGTGCGATACCCCCTGATGCCCTCCAGATTGGGAAACAGCGTTGACAGCACCCCAGACGCGCCCAACAATTTGGGCGCCAGCCGCTGAAACTGGGGGCCGAAATTCCACCGGCTGTCGAGCACCAATCCCAAGTACTTGGTGGACTCAACAGCGATTCGAGACCCCCCGACTACGATATGTGATCCCAGCGGCGGCGCCCGCCGGGGGCCATGAAAGAACATGGCCTCCGACTTGTTGAGGGCCACCTTCAAGCCTAGGCGTCGTATGCGGGTCACGACCTGTGACACCGCAGCCGTCGCCAGCAACGCTGTCTCCCTCTACGAGCTCCCCGGGCCGTGACCAGCGTACTGTCATCCGCATACCACGTCAAGTCCACGCCCGGCTGGAGCTCGCCCCTCAGCACCCAGTCGTACCCGATGTTCCACAGGAGCGGTCCCACGACCGAACCCTGTGGAACACCGCACGACATGGGGCGCTAGTTTCCGCCTTCACGTCCCGTGTAGGTGACACACCTTTCCGCCAAATAAGCCCCAACGATACAGCGGAGGTAGGGAGGCACCCGATGAGGTTAGGTTAGGTTCGGTGTCACCACTGCGTCGACTGCCGGGAGGACACGGCGCGGCATACGCTGGCAGAGTGGGCCGCTTGGGAGGAGCCGCGCCGTGCCCTCATCTCAGGAGTAGGCAGTGACCTGTCGCTGTCGGCCGTTGTGAATGCAATGGTCGGCAGCGAGGAGTCCTGGGACGCGGTGGTATCCTTCTGCGAAGTAGTAATCTTGCAGAAGGAGGCTGCGGAACGGGAGAGAGAGATTTCATCCTCTCACCCGGCCCGCAGCAGGCGCACCGGGCGTCGGCGGAGGGCGGACAACGCCCTCTTCCAGCCCCCCTAAATGGGTCCAGGGGCGACGGACCCGGGGAAGTCCGTCGCCCCCCATACATCTGGACCCGAGGTGGCGGCGCGTAGTGTTCCACGCGCGCCCCTCTTACACGTCGCGGGGGGAGTCAAACACCTCACTCCCCCCGCTCGACGAGACGGAGCCCGCAGAGGCGGGCAAACACCAGTCGGGGTCGCGGAAGATTTGAACGTTCCCGCGACCCCGGCGTAGGTGTGAGATGGAACACCGGGGTGGTTTTTAGTCAGTAAGAGTCTGACAGACCCCTCCGCCCGCCCCAGGGCGGAGGACATCCATGAGGATTTTCCACCCCGATCAAAAAAAAAAAAAAAAAAAAGGTTAGGTTAGGTTGGGGTGAAAAAGACAAACGGGAATAAACTACCCCAGGGCGGTACCGGCTGCTCTGCAGCTGGAGAGTCCGCCACGTTCCCTTTGGGAACGTCAAGCCCCCATTCGTATTCTGGGGGGGGCAACGAATGTCTTCCGATTGCCGATGGCAACAAGAGTCGAGGAGGCTCATCGCGGTCTCGGTCGTTCGAGGACCTGACAAATCCAGATTTGTCGGGTCGTCGAATGGGCGGCACCGCCGGCCAGCGAGAAAGGGAGCTCCAAAAGAACCCGGAGTTCCCGCGCGTTGTGGTCGCACCACTTGCCGTCACTGACGGCAACGCGAGTCGAGGAGACTCAAGTCCCGAAAGGGACCAATCGTCCGACCGGGGGGAGTCGCGGAGGAAGCGCGGTCCTTCCCCGGTCGAGGTCAACGTGGCGGCGGCTAAGGTGCCAAAGGCACGGGGTGGGCGAGGTCGCGCGGTAGCGAGTGGAGTCGCCGCTCGGCTGCCGGAGCGCGACAAGCGGGGTCGCTTTGTGCCAGTTTCGGCGGAGAGCGACCCCGAGCCAATGGTGGAGGAACAAGGTGGGGGCAGCACTGCGTCCCTGCTAGAAGCCAACCGAGCGGAGGCTAATGCAGGAAAGAGGGCTCAAGTGAGGACTGTCGCGGCTGACGAAGTCAGCGAGTTGGCCCGACAGGTCCGTGAGCGGCGCTCTGCTCGGATGGCTGCTGGAGGGGACATCACTGGGGTGGCGCTCAGTCGCCAAGTTTTGGACGGCGTGGATGTTGTCCTGAAGGTTGCCACCAAATCGGGCAACTTGAATGGCACATTCACGCGTGCTCTCAAGGAGGCGGCTGAGGGGATTCGGGAGGCGGTCGAGGTCCTCCTTAATCGCACTAGCACGGAGGAGACGGCGAAGCTATGGGAGGAGAATGGCCGTCTCCGATCCGAGTTGGAGGACCTCAAGCGACAGTTCGCCGCCCAGAGGGCAGCACCTGCGGCCTCCGGCTCCTCTACCGTCGCGGCCCTGTCGTCGGCTCCATCGGTCCCGTCGTCGGCGCCTGCGCTTGCGGATGCGGAGGTCGAGAGGATCGCACGCATCTGCATGATGCAGTGTGGTGCGATGTTCGGTGCCCGGATGGAGGCCATAGAGGAGAGACTCCTCCCGGCGGCAACCCTTCGCCCACCGCTCGCTGCGGACAAGCGGAGGAAGGAGGGGGCCGCTTTTCCGGGGCCCAATACCACCACGGCGGCTGGGTCCAGCCAGTCGGGAGGGAGGACCGGGGGGCCCACGGAGGGTACGCGTGTCCCCACTTCCCGGGCAGCTGCGCCACCGGCGGCCGCGCCCGGGCCTACCCCGGAAGCCTGGACGACGGTCGTCAAGAGCCACCGGCACCCGCTGGAGCACCGGCACCGAAGAAGGCCCGGGGACCGCCTAAGGTCAGAGCACCACGCTCCGCGGCTGTAGTGCTCACGCTGCAGCCCGGAGCCGTCGAAAGGGGCGTTACCTACGCGGCGGTCCTGACAGAGGCGAAAGCCAAAGTCGCGTTTCCCGACCTCGGCACACCGTCCGGCTTCAAACTGAGGCCGGCGATTACGGGAGCGCGGCTGCTCGAGGTGTCGGGTGCCTCTAGCGGCGAAAAGGCGGACATCCTGGCCGCCAAGCTGAGAGAGGTCCTCAATCCGGACGACGTCCGGGTGTCCAGGCCGATGAAGAGCGCTGAACTGCGCGTCGATGGCCTGGACGACTCGACGACACCGGCTGAGGTCGTGGCGGCCATCGCCCGAGACGGAGGGTGTCCGCCTGACGCCGTGCACACACGTGCCTCCGGGCTCGGCACGATTTGGGTGCGGTGCCCGGTGGCAGCGGCGAACAAGGTCGCTGACCAGGGTCGATTGCTGGTGGGGTGGGTTGCAGCAAGAGCAAGATTGCTGCAGCCCAGGGCCATGCGGTGCTACCGTTGCCTGGACATTGGGCATGTCAGGGCACGGTGCACCTGCGAAACAGACCGCAGCGATCAGTGTTTCCGCTGTGGTCGGCCCGGCCACAAGGCGGCCGAGTGCTCCGAGGCACCGAACTGCAGCCTGTGTACAGCTGCAGGGAGGCCCGCGGGGCACAGAGCCGGCGGAAAGGCCTGTGGCGCCCCAAAGGGCAACAATAAAAAAAAGAGAGGGGCAACCAAGGCTGCCGGGGGCTCTTTACACCCCCCTCAGCCTGGCTGCCCTCCGGCCGACTCCCGGCCTAGGAATGGTGCGGAGGGGATGGACTGTGCCTAATGGCGCTGTTCCATGTCCTCCAGGGCAACATCAACCACTCTGCCAGAGCTCAGGATCTCTTGCTGCAGAGTATGGCAGAGTGGTCGATTCACGTGGCTGTGGTCGCCGAGCCGTATTTTGTCCCCGCCAGGGATAACTGGTTGGGTGACTTGGACGGTTTGGTGGCCATCATCGGCGGGGCTCTTGTCAACCCGTCCCGAGGTCATGGCTGGGTAGCCGCCCTCGCGGACGGCATTGGTATTGTTGGGGCATATTTCTCGCCCAACAAGAGTCTCGCCGACTTCGAGAGCTTCCTTGTCGAGTTGGGTGCCGTCGTTGGCCGGTTCCATCCTCGCCCGGTGCTGTTGCTCGGGGATCTTAACGCCAAGTCTGCGGCGTGGGGATCTCCGATCACCGATGCTAAGGGCGAGGCGCTGGAGGAGTGGGCGGTCACGACCGGCTTGGCCGTCCTCAACCGGGGTTCGGAGTACACGTGCGTGCGGCAGCGGGGCGGGTCTATTGTGGACGTCTCGTTCGCTAGCCCCGCTGTCGCGAGCCGTGTCCACGACTGGCGTGTCGCCGTGGAGGTGGAGACGTTGTCGGATCACCGATACATTCGTTTCGATGTCTCCGCCCAGACCGCGGGCGGCCGCAGTCCGTCGGCCCCGCGGACGGACGGTCCGCGCTGGGCGCGAAAGCGCATTGACAGGGAATTGCTCGAGGAGGCCGCTTTTGTCCAGGCCTGGTTCCGGGAGTCGGCAACTGCCGGACCCGTCGACGTCGATGAGGAGGCGCAGTGGTTCCACGGGGCGATGACGCAAATTTGCGACGCGTCCATGCCCCGGGTTCACACGCAATTTACAAGGCGCCAGGTGTACTGGTGGTCTGCCGAAATCGCGCAGATGCGCGTCACGTGTATAGACGTCAGACGCCAGTACACCCGATACCGGAGAAGACGTCGTCGGGTCCCTGACGAAGAAGCCGCGCTGTATGAGGTGTACCGCGCGGCGAAGCAGGCTCTGTGGCTGGCCATAGGTTGTAGACGTTGTCGGATCACCGATACATTCGTTTCGATGTCTCCGCCCAGACCGCGGGCGGCCGCAGTCCGTCGGCCCCGCGGACGGACGGTCCGCGCTGGGCGCGAAAGCGCATTGACAGGGAATTGCTCGAGGAGGCCGCTTTTGTCCAGGCCTGGTTCCGGGAGTCGGCAACTGCCGGACCCGTCGACGTCGATGAGGAGGCGCAGTGGTTCCACGGGGCGATGACGCAAATTTGCGACGCGTCCATGCCCCGGGTTCACACGCAATTTACAAGGCGCCAGGTGTACTGGTGGTCTGCCGAAATCGCGCAGATGCGCGTCACGTGTATAGACGTCAGACGCCAGTACACCCGATACCGGAGAAGACGTCGTCGGGTCCCTGACGAAGAAGCCGCGCTGTATGAGGTGTACCGCGCGGCGAAGCAGGCTCTGTGGCTGGCCATAGGTGAGGCGAAGACGCGTGCTAGGGAGGAGAGTTTGGAGACTCTGGACCGTGATCCATGGGGGCGCCCTTATCGTGCGGTCCGGGGGAAACTCCGGGCCTGGGCGCCTCCGCTTACGGAGAGTCTCCAACCAGAGCTGCTGGAGGAGGTGGTCGCAGCCCTCTTCCCGGCGAGAGCGGAGCATGCTCCGCCACCGATGGCATTGCCCACAGCCACAGAGCTTGAGGAAGAGAACGCCAGCGTCCCACGGGTGACACAGGCAGAGATGAGGGCGGCCGTGATGCGGCTCCGGGCAAAAACCGTTGCTCCGGGGCCCGATGGCATCCACGGCTTAGTGCTAGCCCTCGCTCTGAAGGAGCTTGAGCCCCAACTGACAGGACTCTTCTCAGCGTGCCTAGAGCAGGGCCAGTTTCCCACTCAGTGGAAATCTGGTCGTCTGGTCCTGCTCAGGAAGGCGGGGCGCCCTGCGGACTCGCCGTCCGCGTACCGGCCCATAGTGCTGCTAGACGAGGTGGGAAAACTGCTCGAGCGGATTATCGCAGCCCGCCTCGTAAGCCACTTGTGCAGAGAGGGGCCAGACCTGGACGATAGCCAGTTCGGGTTTCGGCATGGGCGCTCCACTATATCCACGCTATATCGCGAGTGAGAGCCCTGGCGGAGGAAGCGGTGTCTCGGGGCGGGGTGATGTTGGCGGTGTCCTTGGACATTTCTAACGCCTTCAACGCCCTGCCCTGGAGTTGTATTCGGGAGGCACTGCGTTACCATCGGGTGCCTCCCTACCTCCGCCGCATTGTTGGGGCTTATTTGGCGGAGAGGTGTGTCACCTACGTGGGACGTGATGGCGGAAAGCAGCGCCGCATGTCGTGCGGTGTTCCGCAGGGCTCGGTCGTGGGACCGCTCCTGTGGAACATCGGGTACGACTGGGTGCTGCGGGGCGAGCTCCAGCCGGGCGTGGACCTGACGTGTTACGCGGACGACACGCTGGTCACGGCCCGGGGGAGCTCGTACAGGGAGGCAGCGTTGCTGGCGACGGCTGCGGTCTCACAGGTGGTGGGCCGCATACGGCGCCTAGGCCTGGAGGTGGCCCTCAACAAGTCGGAGGCCATGGTCTTTCATGGCCCCCGGCGGGCGCCGCCGCCGGGATTACACATCGTGGTGGGGGGGGCCCAAATAGCTGTCGAGTCTACCATGAAGTACCTAGGATTGGTGCTCGACGGCCGGTGGAATTTCGGCCCCTACTTCCGGCGGCTTGCGCCCAAGTTGTTGGGCGCGGCTGGGGCGCTGTCAACGCTGCTTCCCAATCTGGGGGGCCCGAGCGCCGCCTGTAGGCGGCTCTACGTGGGGATCGTGCGATCGATGGCCCTGTATGGGGCCCCGATCTGGGCGGCTGACCTGACGGCCAACAGCTTAATCGTTCTGCGGAAACCGCAGCGGGCTATGGCCGTCATCAAAAAATATCCTCGTCACTATTATA
The DNA here is from genome assembly GCA_949128155.2 of Xanthia icteritia. Taxonomy (NCBI): domain Eukaryota; kingdom Metazoa; phylum Arthropoda; class Insecta; order Lepidoptera; family Noctuidae; genus Xanthia; species Xanthia icteritia. The sequence continues at coordinate 38,107 of OX421947.2, read as the reverse complement.
GGACAAGAGGTCCTTGATTATCACTAGTGGGTTCCGATTTTTGGCTTCTTCCACTTTCAGGTGTTTGTCTTTCTTGAGTTGGGCTGTTGTTTTTGCCATTTCCTGTCTGCTGTTGAAACTCAAGATCTCTTGTCTTTGACTTTTCGGACCCTCTCGATCTGAAAGCCGCTCTTCTTCACGTCCAATACCTCCTTTACCCTTCCTACCACTTCTGTACTGGTGTCCATTGTGACATCGGAAGACACAATGACAGAGATTTTTTGCTTTTGACCCCAGGTGTTTTGGGGAGCGGTCAGAGCTTCCGCATAGGTAGGAGCTCTCTCCCTAATCTCTGAGACCACTTTGCTCATTTCGTTGGTTGTTTTTTCGAGCATTCGAATTTCCGTCAGAATATCTCCGCCATTGTGCCCCTCTCTGTCACGCGACTCCTGTGCCTTCCTCTGCTCCTGCATTGCAACCTGCAGCTGTTTAATCATTTGGTTGCCCTCCTTCACTATAAGAGTTTGCTCTTCTAGTGCGGAGTGCAACCAATTGATGTTCCCCAGGTCATCGCGTTTTCCTTCTACCTTCTGACCTTCCATTTCTTTCTGTTGGTCTTTTCCGTTACTTGGCTTGTCCTTATCCGCCTCCTTTACCAGCTGGTAAAGTCGGTCTATTGCCGCTGTGACCTCCCTCTTTATCTCCGCCTTTAGGTTTCGCGAGTTGTTAAGGTGGAGCTTTGCCTTATTCAGGCAGGCTCTCGCCTCCGCCGTCATGTTGGGGTAGCCAGGCTCGGGTTTCCCTGACGCGATTGCGGTTGACACCGGGACACAACGCGTTTCGAGTGTGCTGGTACTTTGCTGCGACGTACCTGGTATGGCGTCCCGGTTTCGGTTTGCCGGGGACTTGGTCTGAAGCTCAGCTTTTCCGGCCTCCCATTCTCCAATGCTTCGTCTCACACAGGTAAGCGAGGGTCCAGCCTTCTCCGTTGATTTTGGCGAGCTCCTGGAACTCAGTGAGCTCGCGCGTTCCTTAGTCGGTGTACGGAGCATTTTAGAGTTTTGGGTGAAGGTGAGTTTCATTCGGGAAGGAAACTGGTGATATTTTTGTATCCCCGTGAAGGGGGATAGGCACAAAAATATCACAGGAAGTAGTGCTAACTAAAAATAAAAAACGTATTTTCGAGAAACTGTGTTTTTGATGGCTGAGGGATGGGTGTTTTGGTGGTATTAGACTAAAAACAGCATTTAAAGCAATAGGGTGCACTAAAATACAATAAAAATATTTGGCAAAAATAGCCTCGTTTATCTACCCTGCCACTATAGGGTGGGTGGGCGGGGAAATTTTTTCCGAGATAGCCAGGCGTGTGAGGTGTCAAAACACGCGTCTGCGCGCGGGCTAATGGAAAACGGAGTGTTTAGAGGTAGGCGCCGAACAAAATTTTGAATTTATAGCGAAAAAACGTGATTTATAGAAGAAAAATAGGTGTTTATAGAATTTTTTGTTCTACCAACCAACGAGACAGAACACGAAACGCGGTCCAGCTTGAAGGTGTGGCAGGTAAGTAATAATAAATCCCAAAATTACCGGCGTTAAACCGAAAATCTTCGAGTTATTCGAGATTTTTGTGTTTTTACAAAGTGAAATTTACGAAGTATAGATTAAAATATTTTTTAAGCAATAAGATGGATAAGGATAGGTGGGAAGGCAGGGCAGAGCCCAATTAAAATTAACTACGCCGAAAACCGCTTCCAAATCCGTCTCCTAAGTGCAAAGTTATTGTAATTAATGTTGAATGGGTTAGGTTAGGTTTTTTTTTTTTTTTTTTTTTTGGCAGGAGTGGGAAATCCTCATGGACGCCCAGACTAACTCACAGATGAGCCAGTCTGGGCTGTGCCGGACTCTTACCGGCTAAAACCACACTCCTGCCTTACAATAAATCCACAGACTTGGTGGTCCGTGCTTTTGTTTAAAAATATATTTTTTTTTTTTACAGGTTATATTGCAACTGTGCTCCTTCATCGGACACATAATATTAGTAGTAACTTATATACTAACTTAAATCTACGTGAGTCCATCATTTTTTTTTTTTTTTTTTTTTTTTTTTTTTTTTTTTTTTTGTACATGCATTTTTCTTACACTAGTTCTTTTAATTATCCTAACAGATATTTGTTTAACTACATGGCAGTGCGAGCCGTCCAGCCCCGACCGACGACGTTCGTTCACGGACTTGACGTACGCATCCGCGCCGTTCAGCTCAACCATATTTTAGGGAACTTAACGACAGCACGCGCAGCGCCATCATCGGCAGGGCATTTGCGTGAGTATGACAGACTCGCTCTGCCATACAGTTTGACATTTGTTATTTTTATTTTACAGGGTGTTACAGACTGGGTTTGGGTTAGATTGGGTTGGGTTGGAGTTTGAATGGGGATTTGTTCGGTGGCGTTTAAGTGGATAGGTGGGGTCTACTGTCCAGGGACTTCGCTAGCCTGAGCAATTTTTCCACGACTGCTAAGTCTCGATGCTGCATGGCCGTCTTTAGATTGTAATCGACGACCAGTTTAGTCGGCGCATCCATCGCCCTCTTAGCAAATCGGCCGGTGGCGTCGTCGGCGTCGTCGGAGTAATAGACGCAGCTGACTGTGTGTCTCGACACCGCCACTACCGCGTGGGAGATGCTGTCATGGATTTGGAGCCTCCTGGACTTTGTGTTGATGATGATTACGCTGTCGTAGGTCAACCCCTGAGCCTCGTGTATGGTTAGCGTGCGCGACCCTTCGCCGGACCCATATCCCTGGCTCATAAGAGAAGCTTTCTCCTCTTGCGTATGAACCAGGAATAGGGTATTTTGGGCAGTGTTCGGTATTTGCGCTCCTGTGTAACCTTTCACCCTCAGGGAGTGGACCTGCGACAGCGATGACTTGGAGGAGTATATACCGGAGTATATCTCGCTCAGTGCAAACGCCACATCCATCGGGTTGCGGTGTGTGCAAAGAAGCTCCTGGGTGATGCCAGCCACCATGTTTGGACGGGTATACCTTAATTCAAATAGGTTCTCTCTGTCCAAAAATGGGAGCTGGTTTACGTCTCCGATGAGAACAATCTCGCTTGCTCCAGACAACTTTACTGCCATAACTATGGCCCCAAAGTGGTTCATAAGAGCCTCGTCTACCGTGAGACGGTAGCATTTCTCTTTTTTCTTGAACCCGTTGACTAAAATTGAGGCCATAGTGCGCACCTTTGTCTTTACTCGATCTCCTAAGCGGTGCACTAGCTTCTCCCTGAGATCTTTGGCAGCTTCGGTCGTCGTGGTGGCTACGACGTCCTTCTCCTCATCGAAGTGCTTCACCACCCAGGTTGTCTTGCCGCAACCCGGGACTCCGTTTACCCACCTGATATTGGGTACCGACCAAATTTCCTGCGATGCTTGGGTGTCTGAAGTCCCCAAAATGGACTGTGCCATTTCGAGGATCTTTTCGTCCAGCATGATTTTGGTACATTTGGCGGTAACCACTATCGGGTCGTCATTTGGTGTTTTGAATTTGAGTTTGCCCGAGCGCTCTGTTTCCTCCTCGTCCAGGGCCACAAAACCGTTCTTCGCGCTGTAGGCTGCCATGTACGACCCCGTCACTTTCCCTTTGATGACTTGAGATGTGACGTTGTCGTACACTGCTGCCTCTGCTTCCTCGAGTAGTACCCTTAGCAGTCCTTCTGTTTCTCTCTGGAAGGTCTGCAGGATTTTCTTGCATGTCATGAGATTGACCTCTCTGGTCGCTCTCACGATTGCTACGTACTCGAGGAAAGCGCTCTTCACGTGGTCCATGGTGCCCGAATTAATTGCGAGGGTCGGAGGGCTGACTTGCCCTTTGTCAGCTCTTGTTGGCGTGGGCTTCTGCATTGTAGGTTCTTTGGGCTTCTTTTTGAAGAACCTCTCCACTGCTGTCTCCTGCTTGTGGGATAGTGATGCGCGGCTGGTGCTTGGGAGCAGTGCATTAAGGAAAGTGCCGAAGGCTTTCAGGCGACTCCTCGACCGGGCCCGGTCCTCCGGGCTAGTGGTCTTTCTCTGCTCCTTTGCAGCTTTTTCGGCGGCTGCCTTCTGCTGGGCCCTCTCTGAACCGCTTTGAGTAGTCGGGTTTGTTGCAGGGCTCGTCGTGCTGGCTGTTGGTTGCCTAGGGGCTTTGAGGAAACTGAGAGTTTCCCCTCTGTCCTCATAGACAACTACCTCATGATGTTCTGAGGCTTTTAAACAGCCGAAGCGGTCTGCGACGTCTCCTCTCTCCCCTCCGACCACCATCGCGTCGACACTTATGGTGCGTGCTGTGACTGCCATATGTTCTCCTGCCTCCCTGATCTTTTGAAGCAGTGAGCTTACCTGAGCGAATGGAGTCTCCTCTCCCCACTCGAATAGTGCGATCGTCTTTCCTTTGGATCGCAATAGACGGCATCGGTGAGAGGCTACTTCCACTCGTGGCAATGCGGCGTACTTGCTGCCTTTCATGCTCGTTTTGGTGGTGCTTCCGTTGATCAGGGCGGCAAGGCCTGGCGATATCGGTATACGGGCTGCAGGTCGGCTCCAGCCTATGCAGAAGCTTACGCCTAACTTTTCTCCTTCCCTGTTCATGAAAAGGGTGGCGCCTCGCAGTCTGACGCCAGGAACTCCATCTCCTCCGCATGCCAGGAATTGGGTCATGGGCATGGTGCAAGGGGCTGCTTGTAGGGTGGCTTCTGCTTCCGCTGCTGCCACTACCGCTGGTGCTACCGCTGGTACTGACTGTTGGTTGGTGTTTGTGTTTGTGAATTGTGTTATGGCTGGTGTACGTGTTGTGTTTTGTGTTGTTGTTGATTGTGCGGTGATTGTTGTTGTTGTTGTTGTTCTTGTACTAGGTGGTGGTCGGTTTCGACTTGGTAAGGTTGCGTCCGTTTTGTTCCCTTCTGCTGCGACTGTGGCGATTTTGCTCGCGAATGCCAAGAATGGTTTTCTGGTAGCCGGTCTCCCCATGATGGTGTGGAGTGTGGACTGGCTTAGCTGGGTTTCTATCTTTACTTCCAGCTCCATTCTGTCGAGACTGAATCTTGGGCACTCGAGGAGCAGGTGCCAGACTGTTTCTTCGCAACTGGGGTCACAGACGCACGAGGGACTATCTTTGAGATGGAAGCGGTGGAGGTACGCTGAGAATCCGCCATGTCCCGTTAGGACTTGTACATGGACCGGTGTGAGAACTGCGTCTCTGAGTGTTCTTTTTGCCGCTAAGACGTCTGGGAAGAACACTTTCGTGACCGATCCGGTACTCGAGGACTCATAGCGTGCCTGCCACTTCTTTATAGTCCCCTCCCGTATCTTCCTTCTCACGAACGATACGGGGACCTTACTGTAGTCTGCTGTCTCCTTTGTTAGGGCGGCCTCCTTGGCCAGCTCGTCCGCTCTCTCATTTCCGGGGGTTCCCACATGGGCCCTGAGCCAAAAGAGCCTCACTTCTCGGCCCTCCTCTCTGATCTCGCGGACGCATCTCTTGATTAGTAGTGCCAGGTGGTGAGTGGCAGACGGACTCTTCAGCAGGTCAAGTGACGATCTTGAGTCACTTAATATGCTTACGGAGTCCGCACTGGATTCTCTTGCCATCCTGACAGCTCTGAAGAGAGCGTACATTTCCGATTGGAAGACCGTGTTGTGGGGCTCCAGACCAAAAGTGCTGGACTTCGACTCCTTTCCGTTTTCCCACCAAGTTAGGGCAGCTCCGACTTTTCCCTCTATCTTGCTACCGTCGGTGTAAATTTGGGGACCGATTACTTGGTGAGTTTCCAGGGTCTCGGGAGACAAGTCCTCTAGGCGTGCATACTCTGTTGTTGTGAGTAGCGCTGGGTGGGGGTTTTGGGAGTGGTGCACGTTGCACTCCAGCTCGCGGCCCGGTGGTATGAACTCTTCGGAATATCCCTTTTTGATCTTGAAAAGGGTTGCAGCCTCGATTACCCGGAGATCTAGAGGGAGTTGGCCTGACAGAACAAGTGCCGATGTCAGAGACACCGTGCGGTATGCTTTGCAGATCTTCTGCGCGAAACCTCTCTGCAGCGAGTCAAACTGATTCCTTGTCATCAGTTTCTCCGCTGCGGGGGCCCACGCGCTCGCTGCATACATCACGATGGGCTCTATCACCGACACGTATATTGTCCTTATTATCTCTCTGTTGAGACCCCAAGTCACCTTAGCCGCGCATGCGAGCTGCTTGTAGATGTCTGCGGCCTTTTTACAGGTCGCGGACACGTGCGCGTTGAAGGTGAGTTTAGAGTCTATTGTGAGACCCAACAGCTTGACCTCTTTCACTAGATTCAGCCGGGTGCCCGACATGTGGAGTACCGGAACGTCGTATTTAAGCTTTTTCGTTAGCACCATCGCATTGGTCTTGTGCGCGGCGAAACGTAGCTTGTTTTGGACGCCCCATTCCGATACTACGTCTAGTGTGTCATTGGCTGTTTGCTGTAAGGGACCGGTTGATAACTCCGAGAAAACCAGGACAACGTCGTCTGCGAAGGCTTGACAGTATACTCCCATACTAGCCATTTTTTGTAGGAGTGAGTCTAGGATAAGGTTCCAAAACGTCGGTCCGGCGATTGAGCCTTGGACGCATCCTTTCGTGGTACCCTTCTCACTAGTCGCTCTGGCGTAGTTGACCCTGATGTTCCGGTCTTCCAGGTATGAGGCTACGAGAGCGTAGATGTTTTTGGGACAGTTCTTGACCACCATCTGTCTTTTGAGTGCTGGCCACCACGCGTTATCGAAGGCCCCCTCTATATCCAATGATATCAGAAGCACGATCTTTTTGGCTTTGATTTCGGCACGTAGGTGTCCCATTAGAGCATAGAGGGCGTCCTCAGTACCGCGCTGCGGCATGAAACCGTATTGGTTCTTGTTAAGTGTTGGGAGGAAGTGCCACTGGAGTCTGCCTACTAGGAGCTTTTCGACAATTTTTCCTAGGACCGAGAGCAGACCTATTGGCCTGTAGGACTTTGGGCTGGTATAGTCGTCCTTTCCTGGCTTGCGGAGTATGCACACGTGGGCGACCTTCCACTGCTTCGGGAAGTGTGACAGCGACAGGCACCTGTTGGCCATCGCTAGGAACACCTCCTTGTCGCAGTTTATTGCCGCTGTGCAGATGTCTGCTGTTAATCCATCGGGGCCGGGAGCTTTTTTCGGGTTTTGGTTTTGGAGAACCATTTCCAGCTCCGCGGTTGTGAAGGGTGGATCGTCGGCAGACAGTCCTTGGGGGTTCTTTTCTTCCGCTAGCCTCCTCAGTGCTATGTGGTATGGCAGTTCGGCATCCGTCGAGTCATCGGGGTAGAAGGTTTTAGCCAGAAGATTCGCGGATTGCTCTGGACTGAGCGTCTCGCCTGCGGTGTTTCTCAGGAGTGTGTCGTCTTGTCTTCTGGCTGTCTTCCTTAGTACCCTGTAGATGCCGTCCCACATGCTCTCTCGGTCCTGCTTCGAGCAGAACTCCTTCCAGTTTGTTGTGGCCGCTTCCGTCGCTGCTGTTGTGTAAGTGTTCTTAGCCAGTACGTATTCTTGGATGGTGAATTGTCTCCGGCTAGCGGCTGCGTTCCGGATCCTTCTCTTCTTTGTCATCGCCTCTTTTTGGAGACGGGCTAGAGAAGGGTTCCACCAAGGGGGCTTGGCGTTGTGTTTGGGCGACCCCATCTTTGGAATCGCTTTCTTGCATGAGCGGTGGATGTTGTGCACGTATGTTGTTATGACTGACTCCAGATCCTCTGGATTCGAGACGTCCGAGACTCGGACCGGTGTGATGTCGCTGTCCGCCAGACTGGTCTTGAAATGTGTGCAGAATTCGGACCACTTTGCCTTCTTGGTGTTGTAGATGCGCGTCGAGATTGGCCTTAAGGGTTCCAAGGCCTTTTCTAAGCGCATCGAGAAGGTGATTGCGTTATGGTCCGACGTAGTGAGACTACGTTCTACACGCCACTCTTCGACCTTTCCTAGCAGCGACTGGCTGCATACCGTCACGTCGACGATGCTGGTGCACCAACGGTCTCCCCTGTAGGTCTCGAATGTTGGGACGTGGCCCGTGTTGAGGATGTGGAGATCTCGCTCGTTGAGGAAAGAGTTGTACGCTGCCCCACGGTGGTTTTCGGAGACACTTCCCCACCACTGGCTCCAGGCGTTGACGTCTCCTCCCACCAGAGTGTTTCTTGTGTGTAATTTGTGCAATGTGGTGTGAATTTGTGTGAGGTAGGGTTCAATGTCCTGGTCACCCTCCAAATAGACCGAGAGCACCCCAATTCTAAGCTGGCCCACCTTCAGCAAGACGGCGGCGATGTTCTCGGTCACAATCTGGGGGTCGTGGATGACCTCCAGGTTGTTACCGAACACGACGATTGCCGCCTTGACTGGTTTTTGGCGGTTGAGGCTGCACTGGATGACTTGCGTGCCGGGGATTTGTTTCATCACACCTGTTCTTCCTACGTAGGGCTCTTGAACAAGTGCTATTGAAACTCCCTTTACCTGAGCCGCCATGTGTAGTTCTTCTGTGGCCAGCTTGGAGCGCTGAAGATTGACTTGGATGAACTGCAATCTTGCTGTCGGTCTAGTTGTGTGTTGGTGGGTGACTGGTTGACTTGTTGTGTGCTCCTGGTTGCCCTTAGCAATAGGAAACGCGTGACCTCGCTATACCATCCCATTTTTGGCGTTCCTGGCAGTCTTCGCTGAACGCTGTGTGTGCCAGGTCGCTGTCCGTCCTGTGTGCCACCTTGCAGTTGATGCAGGTGGGCAGTTTGCCGTCAGCCCGAGTGAGGCAGTCCCTACTGCTATGTGCTCCGCTGCAGTAGCTGCATACTTCTTTGCCAGCCTTGCATAAGGACCTGTTGTGTCCATAGGCGAGGCACTTAGAGCACTGTACCAACGGGGACTGGTCCTCGATCGAGCACCGCTTGATGCCCACGTGCACCTTCTGCACCTGCGTGTAGCACTTCCAGAGCTCCGGGGAGAGCTCCAGGACAGGGTGGCATTCATGGGGGTTTCTCGCACGCTTCCTGTAGCGCACCCTTATGGTGTGTCCATCCACAGCGACGTCCTGCAGAAGGTGTTTGTTCTGCGCTTGTATGAGATCGACAATCTCGGCGTCGCTGTAGCTGGACAGCACTCCCTTGATGCACACGAGAGGGTTCTGGGGTTTCGGCTCCTGGACCTTGAGCCCTGCATTTGACTTGAACTGTTCTCTGATCTTGTTCAAGTCCGATTTACTGGCGCACCTCATAACCACTTTCTGGTTCCGCGCCTTGCGGACTGTGTCGACCCGGGCTCCGCTTGTTTTGAGGTCCAGGGCAGTTCTGATCCTCTCAATTACGTTGTCTCCAGTGTGCTTGGGGTCCGTTGACGAGACGATAAGGGTGTGGTTGGGTTGGGTGGGTGGTTTCGGGGGCTTGGGCATGCTGGCGACCTGGGCAAAGGTTTTGGGGCTTTGTTGTTGTGAAAGCGGCTTGTCCGCTTTGCCCAGTTCCGCTACCCCCTTTTCTATATTTTGGAGGGTCTTTTTTACCTCCCCGACTGCTAGTTCCGCCTCCAGATTCAGCGCCAACGGTGCCTGGATCGTCGGTTCTTTATCGCGCAGTTCGCGGAGGTCTGCTGAGACCATCTCCAATCTTTCTGTGAGCGGTTTGAAGTGTGGTGTAAGGTTGAGTGGTGGTTGTGGTGGTGGAGGGGAGACTATAGGCCTGTTGGCGATGGCTTGCAGTTGTTGCTCTATCCTTTGCATTTCCGCCTTGAAGCTCGCCGTCGTCAGTAGATCTGACTCTACCTCTGGGCTTCTAGGGTCCGGCTGCATAGTACTGGGCTGAGAGAGGTCTTCTTTGAGCCTTTCCAAAGATTTTCGGAGCACGTCCAGCTGGTTTGAGATGCTGGTCACGTTTGTGTCGAGGCGTGAAAGGCCAGCCCCCATGGAATCCCATTTTGGATCCCCCGGAGCTCTTGCGCTTTCTTGCCTAGTACGTTCGTGCTCTTTCTGGTTTTGGAGGCTCGCGGTTGAGACCGCGCTCTTCACCTCCTTGATGCCGTTGAATGCTTCAAGGGTCTCGTGACCCAGCCATTCCCGGATCCCTTTCGCCTCCTTTCTGGTCTCCGTGACGTCCGTTCGCATCAGGGAGAGCTCGGCCTTCAGCGTCATTAAATCTCGAGTATGAGCTCTCTCGACCCGCACAAGCTCCTGGGCGTGTCGAGAGCGCTCCTTCTCCAGGTTGTATTTGTGACGCGCTCTTGAGTCAGCGAGTGACAGGGTTGTCTCGTAGAGGCCCTGCAGACACTCGTGGGCTATGGCCTTGCACTCCCTTTTCATGTTTCCCGCAGCCTCCAGGGCGTCTTTCCCTTTTTGAAGAAGTTCATTGGCCTCGCGCGTGGCCAAGTCCATCTCCACCCCTGTGCCCCTTCTCGGCGTGCGATAAAGGAGGCTCGGCCGCCCACTCGTGGGAGCCTGGCTCACTGAGGAGGCCACCGAGCTTTCCTCGTCCGAGATGATCTGGCGGGGGGGGGAGATGCCACACTGCTCCCAGTTTATAACTTTTTCGGTGACACTGCGATCTCCAGAGTTGGTCTCGGGCACTGTTGGTACTGGCGGTGTCCTGTTTGTGTCCGGTTCCGACGCTGCCTTTGGCACCTGTGGCGCTTGCGACGGACGCGCCAACTGTTCCGAGACTACTGATTTTGCCGTATTCTTAAGAACTTTTTCCCTAAGGGATTTAGGGGCTTTTGCGGCATCCGTGGTCATTTTACGGGAGGTGGTGGACTGCTTGGAGGATACGGAAGACATTATTGTGTTAAAGGGGAAATTAGGGAGTTGGGCAAAATTAGAATGAAAACAGTTTTAAACTACAGTTAGAATGGAATGTTGCAACTAAACTACAAATGCTATTGTCTAAGTATGCCTATTTTAGTTAATGCTTAATATAGAGATATGATAGAGCTATGGTGTAGATTGTAATTTTTTTTTTTTTTTTTTTTTTTTTTTTTTTTTTTTTTAAACTTAAGTCTAAGATGGACTCACGGATGCTCCGCTGATGTTCTGCGTGCTGTCCGATGAGGAGTACGACGATATGCTTGGGTTCGGTGGACTGAACCCTTGTGCGCGCTGGTGGTGGCCTTCAGTGGAAATTCGGGTGGGTCGCCGGGACGCTGCTGGAGTGTGGTGCCGAAATTGGAGATTCTGTCGGGGCCAAGTTGTAGAGCTGCTCGAGCCCTTTCAAATGAGCCCAATCTCGGTTCTCTAGCTCGCACGGGTGCGAAGTTAGACCGCGGGGGGGTGAAGTCGCCCAGAGGGAGGGAGGGGAGGGGGAGGGGGTCTCGTGGGGAGACTTTTTTGGGGGGGAGGGGAAGTGGGGGGGGGGAGGTCTCGTGTGGAACAAGTTTGGTGGGGGTGGGGGGGGGGGGGTAATATGGAAAGTGGTGGGGGTAATAGGGAGAGTGGTGGGGGTAGTGGTGGTGGTAGTGGTGGGGATAGAGGTAAAGGGTGGTGAGTGAGGTGAGGGCTTAAAGGGGGGGGGGACTATCTGGGGGGGGTTGAGGTGGGGGGGGGGTCAAAGAGGTGAGGGGGAGAAGTGGGGATGAGGGTACCCTTGGTGGCTCAGGCAAGGTCCTGAAGTCCCAAGTCGGGTGAACCCAAACTCGGGGGGGGTGGGACTAGGGGTTGAGGAGTTCCCTCGGGGCAAACCTGATGGTTGGTCGTGGAGTCGTCAGGCTGATGTCTGGTCTGCAGGCAGATTCCTCGGGCCGGCTTAGGAGTCTTCAGTGAGGGCTGGGATGGCTGCTGGTACGTCACGCCTCGTGTATTTTGGAAACACGTGTGGGAAAAGTGAGGTTATTTTAGGTTAAAAACCACGTTTTTTCGCGTTTTTCCCACCTTAATAACTCCCAGGTCCTTGCTCCGATTCTCCTGATCCTTGATTTACTGGACAGGTCTCTGCCGCGGCTTTCAGGATTATTGTAGGCAGACCGACTCCACTAACCTTTGCAGACTTATAACCCTCCAAAGTTCCAGGGGGCCCACTCCGCAACCCGGTTAGGTTAGGTTAGGTTAGGTTAGGTTAGGTTAGGTTAGGTTAGGTTAGGTTAGGTTAGGTTAGGTTAGGTTAGGTTAGGTTAGGTTAGGTTTTTTTTTTTTTTTTTTTTTTTTTTTTTTTTTTTTTTTTTTTTTTTTTTTTTTGGCAGGAGTGGGAAATCCTCATGGACGCCCAGACTAACTCACAGATGAGCCAGTCTGGGCAGTGCCGGACTCTTACCGGCTAAAACCACACTCCTGCCTTACAGACACGGTTTTCTCCGATATTGCGGTCGGAGGCTTATATCTCTATTTTTATAATTTGAGGCTATACATTTCTTTGTTTGCTGGCGTTGTTGGGTGGTTATTTAATATTTATGCTTACTAATATTTAACTACAGGTTGGGACTACAGAGCATTTACGGAGTTTTTTCTTAGTCTATGTTACATCTATCTATTTTTTATCCTTAGTGTATATGACTTATCAGTGTTCGGTTTTTTTTTTTTTTTTTTTTTTTTTTTTTTTCCCCATATTTACTTCTTTTTTTCTTAACACTCAGTACAATATAACTCACTATATTTACGGTGTTAATTTCTTAGCCTACGTTTTATTTCTATCTATGACAGTTCTTATTATGCTTAAACAAAAGTCTAAAAATTTATTTCGAATGCCTATGTTAGTCATTATTTTACATATATTGCTTTCACTTATTTTTACATCTATTTTATTTTCTAGGTTGAATCTGGCAAGCCCAAACACTGGACACTCAATTATCAGGTGCAAGATTGATTCTTCCGCGACTTGGTCACAAATACATGCAGGTGAGTCCTTTTTCTTAAATCGGTTGAGGTATTGGGAGAAGCCCCCGTGCCCTGTGAAGAGTTGTGTATGTAAGTATGTGAGGGGAATGTTCCTGCTTAGTCTGTAGGCATCTGCAGCTGAGGGGAAAAATATTTTTGTGACACTAGCTTTAGTCTCGCTTTGATATCTACTTTCCCATTTGTCAATCGAACCGTTTCTAATGGTGCGTTTGACAAATGAGAGAGGGCATTTGTCAAAATCAGGTCTTCTTTTAATTTTTAGTGCCGCTGTTTTCGCCAGTTCATCTGCTCTTTCATTCCCCCGTATCCCAACGTGGGCTTTAACCCAGTAAAGTTGAACGTTTTTCCCTGATTTCACTAATTGTGTGACGTTCTTCTTTATCTCTAGAGCGAGTGGGTTACAGGTGTCACCGTTCCTTAGTAGCTCCAGGGTTGACCTGGAGTCGCTGAATATGCTGAACTCTTTTTCCACACTTTGCGCTATCATCTCCATAGCCTTGTGTACTGCATACAGCTCTGCTTGAAAGACAGTACAGTACTCCTCGAGCTTGTATTTCTTGTTTTTAGTTTCGACTGTCCCATTCCACCAGGATAGGGCAGCCCCAACTTTACCCTCAATTTTGCTCCCGTCTGTAAAGATTTGTACTGCACCCTCCCTCACGCGCAGCTGTACTTCCGCGTCACTCTCTATGCATTGGAAGCCCAGGACCTCTTCATCCGCTGGGTGAGGCCTCGCCAGGAAGCTTGCTTTCTCCTCGACAGATCGGCCTCTAAGAATTGGCTGAGGCTTTCCTCTCTTCGCCTCGTAGAGGGATGCTGCTTCCTTGACTCTCAGGTCAAGTGGCAGCAATCCTGTCAAGATTAGAGCCGAATTCAGTGACACTGTCCTGTATGACCTGCTTATCTTCTGGGCAAAGCCCCTCAAAACAGAATTGAGCAGATTTTGGATGTAGATCTTTTCTGCCGCTCCGGCCCATACGCTAGCTGCGTATAGGATAACCGGCTCCACAACCGCCGTATAGATAACCCTTACTACTTCCGGGTTTAGTCCCCAGGTTACCCTTGCTGCGCCGGACAGCTGCCTAAAGATGTTGATGGCTTTTTTGCAGACGTATGTGACGTGGCTCCGGAAGGTCATCTTCCGGTCGATGATTAATCCAAGCAGCTTGATCTCCTCGACAAGCGCAATATCAACCCCGCCCATGCGCAGCCGTGGTGTGTCGAATTTTAGCTTCTTAGTTATCAGCATAGCATGAGTTTTATGCGGTGCAAACTTTAACTTGTTTCGAACACCCCACCGCTGCACATGGGCCAGGCAGGCATTGGCTTCTATCTCCAGATTCAAAGCCGCTTTTCCAGAGAATATAAGGACCACGTCGTCTGCAAATGCCTGGCAGTATGTGTTCCTTTCTTCTAGTTCGTCCAGCAGGGAGTTAAGGAGGAGATTCCAGAACGTGGGCCCTGCGATCGATCCTTGTACGCATCCTTTTGAGGTAGTCTTCTTATATTCAGCCCCAGCATATCTCACCGCAACCCTTCTGTTTTCAAGGTAGTTTCCCACCAGTTTTCGGAGGTTTAGTGGACAGTGTTTCTCTACCAGACGACTTTTAATTGCTGGCCACCATGCACTGTCAAACGCCCCCTCTATGTCTAGCGAGACAACTACCACAAGGTTCTTCTCCTTCAACCTTAGATCTATATATTGCATCATGTCGTACAGAGCGTCCTCTGTGCTTCGCTGCGGCACAAAACCGTACTGACGTGGGTTCATTTGGGGTAGTATATGCCACCTTAATCTTCGCACCAGCATCTTCTCTAAAATTTTTCCGAAGATAGGCAAGAGTCCGATCGGTCGGTAAGATTTTGGGTGGGTATAATCATCCTTTCCAGGTTTCCTTATTACGACGACCGCAGCTTCTTTCCACTTTTCTGGGAAGCAGGACAGCGCAAGACATTTGTTTGTTATAGCCAAGAACAGCTGCTCATTATTGCTAATGGCAGCCTCGCAGATGTCAGCAGTGAACCCGTCAGGGCCCGGCGCCTTCTTCGGGTTGAAACTCCTTGATGCATACCTAAGCTCGGCTAGAGTGAAGGGTGGATCTATTTTGTCCTCTGGTGTGCCTTCCTCTGAACATGCCGCTGCTTCTCTTATCTTTGTGTGTTCAAAGTTGTCTTCCTTTTCATCGTCATCAGGGAAAAAGTTTTCCGCCAGGACCCTGGCGGATTCATTAGAGTTTAATGCCTCACCATTTTGAACTATTGGCAGATCTTCGTGCCTACTTCTTGTCTTTAGGATTACCCTATATATTCCATCCCAAACGCTCTCCCTGTCCTGCCTTCCACAAAAGTTTTTCCAACTTTCAGTTTGTGCCTTACTTGCTTGGGTTTCATACTCTTCCTTCGCCCTTAGGTACTCCATCACAACCCATTCCCGACGGCGTGGAGCTGCGCAACGGATTCTTCCCTTCTTCGTGCACATAGAGTGTTTTAGCTGATCGAGTTCTTCATTCCACCACGGTAAGTACGTTTTATCAAATTTCTTTATTCTAGGTATTGTCTTGTCGCAAGCTTCTGTAATAAATTTAGTTATTTCATCTGTACATTTTTCTAATCTTTCTAAACTATTAATATTATCTATGTATGTTTTATCAATTTTATTTTCCTGCAATGATTTTGTAATTTCTTCCCGAAAACGTTCCCAATCTGCTTTTTTTGTATTAAATACCTTTGTATTACTGTACTTAATTTTATTCCCAATTCCTTTTTTTGTTGTGATTCTAAGTACTACCGCGTTGTGATCCGAACTCGTCATTTCCGTCTCCACTCTCCATTCTTCCACGTGTCGAAGCATGTCGTTTGAGCAGGCCGTGATGTCCACCGTGCTCTTATACCGCTTTCCCCCTCGAATGGTATCAAAAGTTGGGGTATTTCCGCAATTTAGCACATGTAGGTTGAGCTCGTCTAGGGTTCCAGATAGAAGTCTTCCCCTTTCGTCCTCTCTCTCGCTTCCCCACCATGTACTCCATGCGTTCACATCCCCACCCACCAGTAATTTCGCCCCTTGTGTTTTTGTTACTATTTCCCTCAGCTGGTCGAGGTATGGTTCCATGTCGAGATAGTCCTCAAAGTAGACGGACGCTACCACGGCGGTGGTGTCCTCCACCGTCAACTTCGCAACCGCTATGTTTTCGGTCGTCAGAGTCGGGCATGACACCACCTCCATTTCACTGTCGAAGATGACTATCGCGGCTTTGATTACTTTTTCGCCCGTTTTTGTTCCTTGTATTACTCTGGTCCCAGGGTAGGTGGTTAGGTTAGGTTAGGTTAGGTTAGGTTAGGTTAGGTTAGGTTAGGTTTTTTTTTTTTTTTTTTTAAATGAGTTATCTACCGCAGACGTAATCGTCCGCGCCTTTTTTTACTAATTTTTAATTGTTTACAGTTTGTTTATTAACATTTGTGACATATGTCGTGTTCAGACATCGGACACTTATCTTGCTATCTTAAATACTAATTAAAATCTACGTGAGTCCATCTTTTTTTTTTTTTTTTTTTTTTTTTTTTTTTTTTTTTTTTTTTTTTTTTTTTTTATTATATGCTCATGCACATGCTGACTGTTATTTTATTATTTGTTATTTATTTTAATACTAAGGCATTACATTAAGTTTGGTTCTATTTTTACGTTACTATTGATACAAATTGAGAGATTGGTGAATTTAAATTTGTAGTTCTTAATAAATTTACGGTCTTATTAATGAGGATACAGTTATAAAAGAAAAATTTTGTTGTTGACTTACAGTAATTGGTTTCTTAAACATAAGAGAACTACATGGCGGTGCGAACCGACCAGCCCCGCACGACGGCGTCCGTTCACGGACTTGACGTGCACATCCGCGCCCCCGAGCTCGACCATTTTTTAGGGAACTCAAGGACCGGTTGCGCAGCGCCACCGCTGGTGGGCTTTTACGCGGGAATGACAGACTCGCTCCGCCATGCAGTTTTACATTTTAATTTTAATGATAATTATTCTAAGTTTTACATAGTGGTTTGGTTAGATTAAATTAGGTTAGGGTTTGGGTAGGTGTTTTTTTTTTTTTTGGGTAGGGTTTTGGGGTTTTGGAGTGGAGTGGGTTTGGTTAGGTGGTGTTGGAGTGGGTTGAACTGACCAGGGACTTCGCGAGCTTAAACAAAGCCTCCATCACAACTACGTCTCGATGCTGGATGGCCGTCTTGAGGTTGTAGTCGACGACCGTCTTTGTCGGAGCATCCATTGCCTTTTTTGCGAAGCGGCCCGTGGCGTCATCGGCGTCGTCGGAATAATAGACGCAACTGGCTGTGTGCCTCGATACCGCCACTACCGCGTGGGAGACGCTGTCGTGGATTTGGAGCCTCCTGGACTTGGTGTTGATGATGACGACGTTCTCGTAGGTCGACCCCTGGGACTCGTGGATGGTTAAGGTGCGCGACCCTTCGCCGGACCCGTATCCCTGGCTCACGAGAGAAGCTTTCTCCTCTTGAGTGTGAACCAGGAACAGGGTGTTCTGGGCGGTACTGGGTATTTGCGCTCCTGTATACCGCTCCACCCTCAGGGAGTGGACCCGCGACAACGACGACTTGGAGGAGTATATACCGGGGTATATCTCACTCAGTGCAACGGCCACATCCATCGGGTTACGGTGGGTGCAGAGCAGCTCCCGGGTGATGCCAGCCACCAGATTTGGACGGGTATACCTTAGTTCAAAAAGGTTCTCCCTGTCCAAAAATGGAAGCTGGTTTACATCCCCGATGAGGACAAGTTCGCTGGCACCAGACAACTTGACCGCCATAACTATGGCCCCAAAATGGTTCATGAGAGCCTCGTCTACCGTGAGGCGGTAGCATTTCTCATCTGATTTGAACCCGTTGGCTAAGATTGAGGCCATAGTGCGCACCTTTGTTTTTACGAGATCTCCTAAGCGGTGCGCTAGCTTTTCCCTGAGATCTTTGGCGGCTTCAGTTGTCGTGGTGGCGATGACGTCCTTCTCCTCATCGAAGTGTTTCAACATCCAGGTTGTCTTGCCGCAACCCGGGACTCCATTGACCCACTCGATTCTGGGTACCGCCCAGCTTCCCTGCGATGCCGGACTGTCTGAGGTCCCCAAAATGGACTGAGCCATTTCAAGGATCTTTTCGTCCAGCATGATCTTGGTACATTTGGCGGTAACCACAATCGAGTCGTCGTTTGGTGCGTGGAATGTTATGTTGCCCGAGCGCTCCGTTTCCTCCTCGTCCAGGGTCACGAACCCGTTCCTCGCGCTAAAGGCTGCCATGTACGACCCCGCCATTTCCCCTTTGATGACCTGGGATGTGGCGTTGTCGTACACTGCTGCCTCTGACTCCTCGAGTAGAACCCTTAACAGACCTTCTGTGTTCCTATGGAAAGTCTGCAGGATCTTACTGCATGTCGCGAGATTGACCTGTCTGGTCGCTCTCACGATTGCTACGTACTCGAGGAAGGCGCTCTTCACATGGTCCGTGGTGCCCAAATTCGTTGAGAGGATCGGCGGGCAGACTTGCCCTTTGTCGGCTCTGGTGGGCTTAGGCTTAGGTGGTGGTGGTAGTTTTGGTTTTACTGCTGTGAACCTTGCCGCTGCTGCTGCCTGCTCGTGTGATGGTGGTGATGTGACTGATGATGGTGATGGTGGTGTCGATGATGGTGATGCTCGGCTGGTGCTTGGGAGCAGTGCGCTGAGGAAAGTGCCGAAGGCTTTCAGGCGACTCCTCGACCTCTCCCGGGCCTCCGGGGTAATGGTCTCGCTCTGCTCCTCTGCAGCTTTTTCGGCGGCTGCCTTCTGCTGGACCCTTTCCGAGCCGGTTGCGGTGGTCGGGGTTGTTGTGGGGCTCGTCGCTCTGGCTGTTGGTTGTCTAGGGGTTTTGAGGAAACTCAGAGTTTCCCCTCTGTCCTCATAGACAACGACCTCGTGTTGCTCTGAGGCTTTTAGACAGCCGAAGAGGTCTGCGACGTCTCCTCTTTCCCCTCCGACCACCATCGCGTCGACGCTGATGGTTCGGGCTGCGACCTCCCTGTACTCCCCTGCTTCCCTGATCCTCTGAAGCAGTGCACTTGCCTGGGCGAATGGAGTCTCCTCTCCCCACTCGAATAATGCGATCGTTTTTCCTTTGGATCGCAATAGACGGCATCGGTGAGAGGACACTTCCACTTGAGGCAGTGCAGCATACTTGCTGCCTTTCAGAGTGGTCTTTGTGGTGCTTCCGTTGATCAGGGCGGCAAGGCCTGGCGATATCGGGATTCGGGCTCCGGCTCGGCTCGAGCCTATGCAAAAGCTTATGCCAAGCTTTTCACCATCTCGGTTCATGAACAGGGCTACTCCTCGCAGCCTGACGCCTGGGACTCCGGCTCCTCCGCATGACATGAAAAGAGTGGTAGTCATGGTACCGAGGGCCGGTTGAAGGCTAGGTTCCGTTGGTGGTGGTGCGGTTGAAGTTATTGTTGAATTGACTGAAGATGTTACGGTGGTGGATGGTGTTTGTGTACGACTGCGCAAGGCTGGGTCTGTTTTGTTGGCCTTTGCAGCGACAGTGGCGACTTTGCTCGCGAATGCCAAGAATGGAATTCTGGTAGCCGGTCTCCCCATGATGGTGTGGAGTGTGGACTGGCTAAGCTGGATCTCGAATTTGACTTCCAGCTCCATTCTGTCTTGGGCGAACCTTGGACATTCGAAGAGCAGGTGCCAGACTGTTTCCTCGCAGCTGGGGTCACAGACGCATGAGGGACTATCCTTAAGATGGAATCGGTGGAGATACGCTGAGAATCCTCCGTGTCCTGTTAGGACTTGTACATGGACCGGTGTGAGAACTGCTTCTCTAAGTGTTCTTTTCGCCGCTAGGACGTCTGGGAAGAACACTTTTGTGACCGCTCCTGTGCTGGAGGACTCGTATCGCGCTTGCCACTTCTTGATAGTCCCCTCCCGTATCTTCCTCCTCACGAACGATACGGGGACCTTGCTGTAGTCTGACGCCTCTGATGTTAGGGCTGCCTCCTTGGCCAGCTCGTCCGCTCTCTCATTCCCCGCTGTTCCCACGTGGGCCTTAAGCCAAAAGAGCCTCACTTCTCTGCCCTCCTCTCGGATCTCTCGGACGCAACTCTTGATCTGAAGTGCCAGGTGGTGAGTGACAGACGGACTCCTCAGCAGGTCAAGTGACGATCTTGAGTCACTTAAAATGCTTACGGAGGCCGCCCTGGATTCTCTTACCATCCTGACTGCTCTGAAGAGTGCGTACATTTCCGATTGGAAGACGGTGTTGTGGGGCTCTAGGCCAAAGGTGCTGGACGTGGACTCCTTCCCGTTTTCCCACCAAGTTAGGGCAGCTCCGACTTTCCCCTCTATCTTGCTGCCATCGGTGTATATTTGGGGACCAATTACTTGGTGGGTCTGCAGGGTTTCGGGAGTCAGGTCCTCCAGGCATGCATACTCGGTTGTTGTGAGTAGTGCTGGGTGGGGGTTTTTGGAGTGGTGCACGTTGCACTCCAGCTCATGACCCGGTGGTATGAACTCTAGGGAATGGCCCTTTCTGATCTTAAAAAGGGTGGCGGCCTCAATTACTCGGAGATCAAGGGGGAGTTGGCCTGACAGTACAAGTGCCGATGTCAGAGACACCGTGCGGTACGCTTTGCAGATCTTCTGCGTGAACCCCCTCTGCAGTGAGTCAAACTGATTTCTTGTCATCAGTTTCTCAGCCGCAGGGGCCCACGCACTCGCTGCGTACATCACGATGGGCTCTATCACCGACACGTATATCGTCCTAATTATCTCTCCGTTGAGACCCCAGGTCACCTTCGCGGCGCATGCGAGCTGCTTGTAAATGTCGGCGGCCTTTTTACAGGTCGCGGACACGTGCGCGTTGAAGGTGAGTTTGGAGTCTATAGTGAGACCCAGCAGCTTGACCTCTTGGACTAGGTTTAGCCGCGTACCTGACATCTGGAGAATCGGAACGTCGTACTTCAGTTTTCTCGTTAACACCATCGCATTTGTTTTATGCGCGGCGAAACGAAGCTTATTCTGAAGTCCCCATTCCGATACTATGTCTAGGGTTTCGTTGGCTGTTTGCTGCAGGGGACCGGCTGTTTGGTCTGAAAAAACTAGGACGACATCGTCTGCGAAGGCTTGACAGTAGACTCCCATACTAGCCATTTTGTGTAGGAGTGAGTCTAGGATAAGGTTCCAAAACGTCGGTCCGGCAATTGAGCCCTGGACGCATCCTTTAGTGGTACCCTTCTCGCTAGTCGCTCTGGCGTAGTTGACCTTGATGTTCCGGTCTTCCAAGTATGAGGTGACGAGTGTGTAGAGGTTCTTTGGGCAGTTCTTAGCTACCAGCTGTTTCTTGAGTGCGGGCCACCACGCGTTGTCGAAGGCACCCTCTATGTCCAATGATATCAAAAGCACGATCTTTTTCGCTTTGATTTCGGCTCGTAAGTGGCCCATTAAGGCATAGAGGGCGTCTTCGGTTCCGCGCTGCGGCATGAAACCGTACTGGTTGCTGTTGAGTGTGGGGAGGAAGTGCCAATGGAGTCGGCCAACTAGGAGCTTCTCGACGATTTTTCCTAGGACCGAGAGCAGACCTATTGGCCTGTAGGACTTTGGGCTGGTGTAGTCGTCCTTTTTGGGCTTACGGAGAATGCACACGTGGGCGACCTTCCACTGCTTGGGGAAGTGTGACAGCGACAAGCACCTGTTGGCTATCGCTAAGAACACTTCCCTGTCGCAGTTTATTGCCGCGGTGCAGATGTCTGCCGTTAATCCGTCGGGACCGGGGGCTTTTTTCGGATTTTGGCTCTGGAGAACCATTTCCAGCTCCGCGGTTGTGAAAGGCGGATCGTCGGCAGACAGGCCTTGGGGGTACTTCTCCTCCGCTAGCTTCCTCAGGGCAGTGTGGTAGGGCTGTTCGGCATCCGTTGAGTCGTCAGGGTAGAAGGTTTTTGCTAGAAGATCCGCGGATTGCTCCGGACTGAGCGTCTCTCCTGCGGTGTTTCTCAGGAGCGCGTCGTCCTGTCTTCTAGCTGTCTTCCTTATTACCCTGTAGATGCCGTCCCACATGCTCTCTCGGTCCTGCTTCGTGCAGAACTGCTTCCATTTGGCTGTGGCCGCTTCCGCTGCTGACGTATTATATGTTTCCTTAGCTTGCTGGTATTCTTGAATGGTGAAGTGTCTCCGGGTTGCGGCTGCGTTCCGGATCCTTCTCTTCTTTCTGAAGACGTCTTTGAGGAGACGGTCCAGAGAAGGGGTCCACCAGGGGGGCTTTGCGTCGAACTTGGGCAACCCCAGTTTTGGGATCGCTTCCTCGCATGAACGATGGATGTGATGGGTGAAGTTGGTGATTAATGTCTCCAGATCCTCTGGATTCGAGACGTCCGAGACTCGGACCGGTGTGATGTCGCTGTCCGCCAGACTTGTCTTGAAGTGTGTGCAGAAGTCGGACCACTTTGCCTTCTTGGTGTTGTAGATGCGCGTCGAGATTGGCCTTAAGGGTTCCAAGGCCTTTTCTAAGCGCATCGAGAAGGTGATTGCGTTATGGTCCGACGTAGTGAGACTACGTTCTACACGCCACTCCTCGACCTTTCCTAGCAGCGACTGGCTGCATACCGTCACGTCGACGATGCTGGTGCACCAACGGTCTCCCCTGTAGGTCTCGAATGTTGGGACGTGGCCCGTGTTGAGGATGTGGAGATCTCGTTCGTTGAGGAAGGAGTTGTACGCCGCCCCACGGTGGTTTTCGGAGACACTTCCCCACCACTGGCTCCAGGCGTTTACGTCTCCTCCCACCAGAGTGTTTCTTGTGTGTAGTTTATGCAATGTGGTGTGAATTTGTGTGAGGTAGGGTTCAATGTCCTGGTCGCCCTCCAAATAGACCGATAGCACCCCAATTCTAAGCTGGCCCACCTTCAGCAAGACGGCGGCGATGTTCTCGGTCACAATCTGAGGGTCGTGGATGACCTCCAGGTTGCTACCGAACACGACGATTGCCGCCTTGACTGGCTTTTGGCGGTTGAGGCTGCACTGGATGACTTGCGTGCCGGGGATTTGTTTCATCACACCTGTTCTTCCTACGTAGGGCTCTTGAACAAGTGCTATTGAAACTCCCTTTACCTGAGCCGCCATATGTAGTTCTTCTGTGGCCAGCTTGGAGCGCTGAAGATTGACTTGGATGAACTGCAATCTTGCTGTCGGTCTAGTTGTGTGTTGGAGGGTGACTGGTTGTGGGGTTTGGGTGTTATTTAAGGTGCCCTTAGCAGTAGGAGACGCGCGATCTTGCTATACCGTCCCACTTTTGGCGTTCCTGGCAGTCTTCGCTGAACGCTGTGTGTGCCAGGTCGCTGTCCACCTTTTGTGCTATTTTGCAGTTCGCGCACGTGGGCTGTTTGCCGTTTGCTCGAGTGAGGCAGTCCGCCGAATTATGTGCACCGCTGCAGTAGCTGCAGGTGTCTTTTCCTGCCTTGCATATGGACTTGTTATGTCCATATGCGAGGCACTTTGTGCACTGGACTAGGGGGGACTGGTCCTCAATCGAGCATCGCTTGATGCCCACGTGGACTTTCGGAACTGCTGTATAGCATTTCCAGAGCTCTGGGGAGAGCTCCAGAACGGGGTGGCACTCGTGGGGGTTTCTGGCACGCTTCCTATAGCGCACCTTTAGGGTCTGTCCATCCACAGCGGCGTTTTGCAGAAGATGTTTGTTCTGCGCTCTTAGGAGATCGACTATCTCTCCGTCGCTGTAGCTGGACAGCACTCCCTTTATGCACACAAGTGGGTTTTGGGGTTTTGGTTCTTGGACCTTGAGCCCTCCGTTCGACCGGACTTGGTCTCGGATGACGGTCAAGTCCGCCTTACTCGCGCACCTCAGAACCACCTTCTGGTTCCGCGCTTTCCGGACTGTGTCGACTCGGGCTCCGCTGGTCTTGAGGTCCAGGGCAGTCCTGATCCTTTCAATGACATTGTCCCCTGTGTGTTGTGGGTTGGTTGAGGAGATTATTAATGTGTGATTTGGTTGTACAGGTGGTTTAGGGGGCCTCGGCGTACTGGTGACCTGGGCAAAGGTTTTGGGGCCCTGGTGTTGTTGGGGCGGTCTTTCCGCTTTGCCCAGATCCGCGACGCCTTTGCGGATGTCCTGGAGGGTCTGCTTGACCTCCCCGACTGCTAATTCCGCTTCCAGATTCAGCGCTGGCGCCTGGATTTGCGGTTCTTTGTCTCGCAGTACGCGGAGGTCGGCCGAGACGATCTCGAGTCGTTCCGAGATCGGCTGTAAATGTTGAGGGAAGTTGATGGGTGGTTGTGGTGGTGGGGGAGAGGGGACAGGCCTGTTGGCGATGGCCTGTAATTGGAGTTGCAGGTTCTGCAGTGCTGCCTCGAATACCTCGGTCTTGAGGAGACCTGTTTCTAGGGTGGTCGGGTCCATTTCGGGTTTCTCGGGCTTCTTGAGGTCCTCTTTTAGCTTGTCTAAGCACTGACGGAGGACATCCAGCTGGTTGGAGATGCTGGATACGTTTGTGTCTAGGCGTTTGAGGCCGGCGCCCATGGAATCCCACTTGGGATCCCCTGGGGCTCTCTGGCACTCTTGCCTCGTCCTCTCGTGTTCCTGCTGGTTCTTGAGACAAGCTGACACGACCTCGTCCTTGATACCCTTGATGCCCGTGAAGGCGTCAAGGGTCTCGTGCCCGAGCCATTCGCGGATTCCTTTGGCCTCCTTTTTGGTGTCGGAGACTTCTGTCCGCATTAGAGAGAGCTCTACCTTAAGGGCCATAAGTTCTCGAGTGTGAGCTCTCTCGACCCGCAAAAGCTCCTTTGCGTTTCGAGAGCGCTCCTTCTCGAGGTTAAACTTATGCCTAGCTCTCGAGTCTGCCAGTGACAGTACCGTCTCATAAAGGCCTTGGAGGCACTCGTGGGCTGTTACTTTGCACTCCCGCTTCATGTTCCCGGCGGTCTCCAGTGCAACTTTGCCCTTCTGCAGTAGTTCGTTTGCCTCTCTGGTCGCAAGGTCCATCTCCACCCCCGTGCCACGTTTTGGTGTCCTGTAGAGTAAGCTCGGCCGTCCCGACTCGGAACGTTCTGTATGGCTGGTCACTGAGGACGCCACCGAGCTCTCTTCGTCCGACATGATCTGGTGGGGAGGGGAGATGCCGCACTGCTCCCAGTGGATGATGGTTTCCGAAATCCTCCTGCGATCCACTGACGATGGTGATAGCGGTATTGCGCTGGTTACGTCGGGTTCCGACGCCGCCTTTGGCGCCACCGGCGCTTGTGATGGACGCGCTGATGTCTCCGAGACTATTGACTTGGCAGAGTTCTTAATTGCCTTCTCTCGGAGTGATTTCGTTACTTTGGCGACGTCCGTGGTAGTTTTGCGGGTGGTGGAGGACTGCTTGGAGGACATTGTTAGGTGGAGTTGTTGGTTAGTTAGTTAAAGTTATTATTTAAAAGTTAAGAGTCTAGTGTAATGCTTAATAAAGAGTAAGAACTATGCCTTAGTACTATGGTGTAGATTGTTAATTTTTTTTTTTTTTTTTTTTTTTTTTTTTTTTTTTTTTTTTCTTAAGTCTATGATGGACTCACGGATGCTCCGCTGATGTTCTGCGTGCTGTCCGATGAGGAGTACGACGATATGCTTTGGGTTCGGTGGACTGAACCCTTGTGCGCGCTGGTGGTGGTCTTCAGTGGAATTTTGAGTGGGTCGGCGGGACGCTGCTGGTGTGTGGTGCCGAAACTGGAGATTCTGTCGGGGCCAAGTTGTAGAGCTGCTCGAGCCCTTTCAAATGAGCCCAATCTCGGTTCTCTAGCTCCAACGGGTGCGAAGTTAGACCGCGGGGGGGTGAAGTCGCCCAGAGGGGGGAGGGGGGGGGAGGGGAGGGGGTCTCGTGGGGTGACTTTTTTGGGGGGGAGGGGAAGTGGGGGGGGGGAGGTCTCGTGTGGAACAAGTTTGGTGGGGGTGGGGGGGGTAATATGGAAAGTGGTGGGGGTAATAGGGAGAGTGGTGGGGGTAGTAGTGATGGTAGTGGTAGGGATAGAGGTAAAGGGTGGTGAGTGAGGTGAGGGCTTAAAAGGGGGGGGGGGACTATCTCGATGGGTTGAGGTGGGGGGGGTCTAAGAGGGGTGGGGGAGAGGTGGGGATGAGGGTACCCTTGGTGGCTCAGGCAAGGTCCTGAAGTCCCAAGTCGGGTGAACCCAAACTCGGGGGGGGTGGGACTAGGGGTTGAGGAGTTCCCTCGGGGCAAACCTGATGGTTGGTCGTGGAGTCGTCAGGCTGATGTCTGGTCTGCAGGCAGATTCCTCGGGCCGGCTTTGGAGTCTTCAGTGAGGGCTGGGATGGCTGCTGGTACGTCACGCCTCGTGTATTTCGGAAACACGTGTGGGAAAAGTGAGGTTATTTTAGGTTAAAACCACGTTTTTTCGCGTTTTTCCCACCTTAATAACTCCCAGGTCCCTGCTCCGATTCTCCTGATCCTTGATTTACTGGACAGGTCTCTGCCGCGGCTTTCAGGATTATTGTAGGCAGATCGACTCCACTAACCTTTGCAGACTTATAACCCTCCAAAGTTCCAGGGGGCCCACTCCGCAACCCGTTGACGTAGAGACTTGCCCACACGTTTCCTGGCGAGTTGTCACTACACAATTCCACTGAACACTTTTTTTTCGCGCTAACTCAACACGGTTAATTTTAGGGAATTATTTACCGTGGAGCAGATGTTTATCGTGTGACAGTAAGTCGGGTACTGGGTTAGGTTAGGTTAGGTTAGGTTAGGTTAGGTTAGGTTAGGTTAGGTTAGGTTAGGTTAGGTTAGGTTAGGTTAGGTTAGGTTAGGTTAGGTTAGGTTAGGTTAGGTTAGGTTAGGTTAGGTTAGGTTAGGTTAGGTTAGGTTAGGTTAGGTTAGGTTAGGTTAGGTTAGGTTAGGTTAGGTTAGGTTAGGTTAGGTTAGGTTAGGTTAGGTTAGGTTAGGTTAGGTTAGGTTAGGTTAGGTTAGGTTAGGTTAGGTTAGGTTAGGTTAGGTTAGGTTAGGTTAGGTTAGGTTAGGTTAGGTTAGGTTAGGTTAGGTTAGGTTAGGTTAGGTTAGGTTAGGTTAGGTTAGGTTAGGTTAGGTTAGGTTAGGTTAGGTTAGGTTAGGTTAGGTTAGGTTAGGTTAGGTTAGGTTAGGTTAGGTTAGGTTAGGTTAGGTTAGGTTAGGTTAGGTTAGGTTAGGTTAGGTTAGGTTAGGTTAGGTTAGGTTAGGTTAGGTTAGGTTAGGTTAGGTTAGGTTAGGTTAGGTTAGGTTAGGTTAGGTTAGGTTAGGTTAGGTTAGGTTAGGTTAGGTTAGGTTAGGTTAGGTTAGGTTAGGTTAGGTTAGGTTAGGTTAGGTTAGGTTAGGTTAGGTTAGGTTAGGTTAGGTTAGGTTAGGTTAGGTTAGGTTAGGTTAGGTTAGGTTAGGTTAGGTTAGGTTAGGTTAGGTTAGGTTAGGTTAGGTTAGGTTAGGTTAGGTTAGGTTAGGTTAGGTTAGGTTAGGTTAGGTTAGGTTAGGTTAGGTTAGGTTAGGTTAGGTTAGGTTAGGTTAGGTTAGGTTAGGTTAGGTTAGGTTAGGTTAGGTTAGGTTAGGTTAGGTTAGGTTAGGTTAGGTTAGGTTAGGTTAGGTTAGGTTAGGTTAGGTTAGGTTTTTTTTTTTTTTTTTTTTTTTTTTTTTTTTTTTTTTTTTTTTTCTGTCCGGGCGCTGAGGCCCGGCCCGCGAGCTACCTCTAACATAATTAGAGTCCTTTCTTAACAATATATGGGATATACTACAGGGGTTCTTTATTTTTTTTTTTTTTTTTTTTTTTTTTTTTTTTTTTTTTTTATTTTTTTTTTTTTTTTTTTTTTTTTTTTTTTTTTTTTTTTTTTTTTTTTTTTACATAAGTTTTATTTTATTCCTTATTTTAAATGTGGCTTAATGCAGAAACAGCACAGTCTTTTAATCTATATATTTGCTTATTCTATTTATTATTTACTTATTTAATATTCACAAGTGGGGATACATTGTTTATTTCTAAAGATTAACAGGTTTTCTTATCCATATTAAATTTATCCTTATACATTATTCATATCTACCAAGTTATATACCTTAATTCTAAACATCTTGTTTTAGACATCTCTTTTAAACATCTTACTTTCTATATTGTACATTTACATCTTATATGCTAGTTAATATATTTTATACTAATATATATATAGCATTAATTTGTTGTTCTATTTATTTCTTTTTATAACGCATTGTGCAATGTCTACTATGTATTCTAAGAATATATCTCTATTTTTCCTATTGGACATGAACTCTGGGAAGTTATTAGCCACCATTTTGCTTTCCAACTTGTTCTCAACCTCGAGTCTTTTTAGGGCGTGAACTGGGCAGTCGGTCAAAATATGCTCGACCGTTTCAGGAGTTCCGGGTTGGCAAATGCACGATGAGTTCTCTTTGCACCTGAAACGATTCAGGTACTCCGAGAACCCACCGTGTCCCGTTAGTACTTGGGTGGTGACGTTGGTTGGGGTAATTTTACGGACAATTTTGTAGGAGGTTATTACTTCGGGAAAGAATAATTTTGTTGCCCTTGCTCTGGCACTATCTTTGTATCGTCGGTTCCATTCATCAACCGACCCCTTTCGGATCTGTCGTTTGATGAATGAAACCGGACATAGGTCATAATCTGGCTTGGTCTTAATTTTTAAAGCTGCCTCCTTAGCTAGCTCATCCGCTCTCTCGTTGCCCGCGAGGCCCGCGTGCGCCTTGATCCAGAACAAAAACACAGTTTTGTTCTGGTTTTCAATGGCCCTTAGGTTCTCGCGGGTTTTCGCTGCCAGAGGGTGCGTTGTGCTGGGGTTTGATATGGTCTCCAAGGCTGACCTGGAGTCGCAGTAAATTCCATAGCTCTTCTCGCTTCGTCGTTGTACTTCCTCAGTGGCTCTGCATACTGCGAGGAGTTCCGCCTGGTATACCGTGCAGTATGGAGCAAGCTTGAGTTTGAGGGTCTTCACCTCTGCTGCGCTATCCCAGAGCGTAAGCGCTGCGCCGACCTTGCCCTCAATCCGACTACCGTCGGTAAATATGCGGATAGCCTGGTTGTTCTGTCTGTCAAGTTGCTCCTGGTCTACCAGGCTCACGAACTCTATCGCAGTATGCTTCCCCGGGTGAGGTGTACTGGAGTACTCGACTCGTCGCTCGACCTCTCTATCTACTAGCTCCGGCCGGGATGCCCCTCTCCTCGCCTCGTATAGAGCTGCTGCCTCTTGTATGCGGAGGTCAAGTGGCAATATTCCAGCCAGTACCAGCGCTGAGTGAAGAGAGGCCGTGCGATACGCTCCGCACAGTTTTTGAGCAAAGCCCCTCTGGACAGCATCTAGGTGGCGTCGAACTCCCAACTTTTTCGATGCCGAGGACCAGGCGCCAGCCGCGTATGTTATTATGGGCTCTACCGTAGCGGTGTAAATGATACGGACTATTTCCGGGTGGAGCCCCCAACTGACCTTCGCAGCTCTGGATAGCTGGTTGTAGACACCAAGTGCCTTTTTGCAGACATTAGCCGTGTGGCTATTAAAGGTCAACTTGGCGTCCACTGTGAGCCCCAAGATCTTTATCTCAGAAGACATTCCAATGTCGATCCCTCCCATGGTCAGGTGTGGCGTGTCATACTTAAGCTTTCTGGTGATGACCATGGCACAAGTTTTGTGCGGTGCGAACCTGAGTTTATTCATGACACCCCACTCCCGAACATGTTCGAGAGCGGCATTGGCCTGTATTTCGATTTCCAGGGCTGTCTCCCCCGAAAACACGAGCACCACATCATCCGCAAATGCCTGGCAATAGTCGCCTCGCCGCGTCAGACTCTCCAACAATGGGTTCAACAGAAGGTTCCATAAGATGGGTCCGCCTATCGATCCTTGGACACAACCTTTGTTTGTGTTTTTAGCGTGCTCATGGCCAGCATACCTTACCCTGACCTTGCGGTCGCTTAGGTAGCTGGCTATCATCCTCCTGAGGTTCGCTGGACAATTTTCCTCCGCCAGTCTGACTTTGATGGCCGGCCACCACGCACTGTCAAAGGCTCCCTCTATATCCAAAGAGACCATCGTGATGAGCTTCTTCTCTTGGAGTTTGCCTCTCACGTGGGCAATCAGGTCATAAAGGGAGTCTTCCGTGCTCCGCTGTGGCATGAAGCCATACTGGCGAGGACTTATCCGGGGTACCAAGTACCAGACCAGCCTTCTAACCATCATTTTCTCCAATATCTTGCCCATCACTGGTAAGAGTCCGATCGGCCTATACGACTTGGGACTGGTGTAGTCATCTTTCCCCGGTTTCCTCAGCACCACCACGGTGGCCTCTTTCCACGCTGTGGGGAAGTGCGTCAGTTGCCAGCACTTGTTAAATATCGCCAGGTGCAGTTCCGGGTCCCGTGATATTACCCGCTGGCAGATATCGGCTGTGAAGCCGTCCACTCCGGGTGCCTTCTTCGGATTGAAGCTCTCCGTCGCGAACCTGAGCTCCTCCGTTACAAACTCCGGGTCATGGGTCTCACTATGGCTCCAGTCATTTGCTCGGTTAGCAAGAGCTCTGATTCGACGATGGTCTGGGCTATCCTCCTCTTCTTTGTCCTCCGGATAGAATATCTCCGCCAGTACTTTCGCGGAACCTTCTTGTCCTACTTCTTTCCCGTTATATACCAGCGGTAGATCTTCTTGCCTTTTCGATGTATTTTTTATTACTCTGTAGATTCCCTCCCAAACCCCTTCCCTGTTTTGTTTCTGGCAAAATCCCTTCCAACTCTCTGTCGAGCGTTTCCTGACCTCCGACTCATATTTTTCTTTTTCTTTCAGGTACAACGCGACCACACCTTCTCTGCGCGACGGCGCAGCACATCGGACTCTTCTCTTCCTGGTAGCGACGTCATGCTTCATCGCTTCGAGTTCTTCGGACCACCAAGGAATGGTAAGTTTTTGGTTTTCTTTTTTCTTTGGCATGGCCTCGTCACATGCTTCAGCTATAACTGCAGTGTACTTTTCAACCAAGCCATCTAAATCTTCTTTATTATTTATCTGTTCTATCTGTACTTTATTAATTCTATTTTCTATTTTTAACTGGTCCATTTTTTCATTAAAAACTTCCCATTTTGCTTTTTTGGTGTTGTATATTCTGGTAGTTCTCTTGATGTTAATACCTTTTCCTTTTTGAATTTTGATTTTTATTAGTATCCCGTTGTGGTCCGAGCTCGTTAGGTCTTCGGCAACCGTCCATTCCTCAACCAGGTCAAGAAAGTCCTCCGTACATAGAGTCACGTCGACGTGGCTCGTTATTCTTCGTCCCCCTCTGATGGTATCGAAGGTGGGTCTATTCCCGCAGTTGAGTATCTGCAGATTGAGCTCTCCAATCATTCCTGAAAATTCATCCCCTCTATCATCGATGGCACTGCTTCCCCACCACACACTCTTGGCGTTAGCGTCCCCTCCAATGATCGCTTTCTTGGGCTTAAGCTCCTTCAGCACCGTTGTTAAGTGGTCCAGGTATGGCCCAATGGGTTGGTCAGGCTCAAAGTAGTACGAGACGGCGAGAATCTCCCACACGCTTGTCCGCAGCTTCACCACCACGATGTTGTTGGTGGTGAGTTTGGGGCACTGTATGACGTCGATGTCATGATTGAACACAACTATCGCCGCCTTAACAGTGCCCCCGCCGCGATCCGAATTCTGGTAGACTCTAGCCCCCCCGTACGACTTCATTGCCTTAATGCTTCCCACATACGGCTCCTGGACCAGTGCGATGGCTATTTTGCGTTTTTGAGCCTCAAGCATGAGCTCATTTGTCGCCAGTTGTTTACGTTGGAGGTTAGCTTGCGCTGTGGTGAATATTTGTGCAGCTTTCGTCTGTGTAGGCCCCGAGACCACCTTAGCAATACGCTATTGCGGCTCGCGCTAATGCATCCCATTTTGTACGCACCGGGCATTCAGGGCTATAGACCGTGTGGCCTGCATCGTCACGCTTTTCTTTGACGCAGTTCCTGCACGTGGGCCTGTCGCCCGTTGCCAGCCCAGTGCATTCGGCCTTGAGGTGTGGCCCCCCGCAGTAGTTGCACAGATCCATAGGCTCAGTACACAGCTTTCGGCCGTGCCCATACGCCAAGCATTTTGTGCACTGTATAAGTGGCGTTTGGTCTTGGACTCTGACGCACTGGAGGTCGATGAAGACCCTGCCAGCCGCTGTAAGTTTCTGCCACAACTTCGGTGTCACCTGTAGGACCACATGGCTCTCTAACGAGTTTCGTGCTCTCCTTCGGTACTTCACTGTGGCAGTCGCCTCCTCAGCCGTCAGGTCCTCAAGCAGGTGGGCGTTTTGCACTTTTAATGCAGTCAAAATATCCTCGTCACTATTATAGGACAAGAGGTCCTTGATTATCACTAGTGGGTTCTGATTTTTGGCTTCTTCCACTTTCAGGTGTTTGTCTTTCTTAAGTTGGGCTGTTGTTTTTGCCATTTCCTGTCTGCTGTTGAAACTCAAGATAACCCTCTTGTCTTTGACTTTTCGGACCCTCTCGATCTGCAAGCCGCTCTTCTTCGCGTCCAATACCTCCTTTACCCTTCCTACCACTTCTGTACTGGTGTCCATTGTGACATCGGAAGACACAATGACAGAGATTTTTTGCTTTTGACCCCAGGTGTTTTGGGGAGCGGTCAGAGCTTCCGCGTAGGTAGGAGCTCTCTCCCTAATCTCTGAGACCACTTTGCTCATTTCATTGGTTGTTTTTTCGAGCATTCGAATTTCCGTCAGAATATCTCCGCCATTGTGCCCCTCTCTGTCACGCGACTCCTGTGCCTTCCTCTGCTCCTGCATTGCAACCTGCAGCTGTTTAATCATTTGGTTGCCCTCCTTCACTATAAGAGTTTGCTCTTCTAGTGCGGAGCGCAACCAATTGATGTTCCCCAGGTCATCGCGTTTTCCTTCTACCTTCTGACCTTCCATTTCGTTCTGTTGGTCTTTTCCGTTACTTGGCTTGTCCTTATCCGCCTCCTTTACCAGCTGGTAAAGTCGGTCTATTGCCGCTGTGACCTCCCTCTTTATCTCCGCCTTTAGGTTTCGCGAGTTGTTAAGGTGGAGCTTTGCCTTATTCAGGCAGGCTCTCGCCTCCGCCGTCATGTTGGGGTAGCCAGGCTCGGGTTTCCCTGACGCGATTGCGGTTGACACCGGGACACAACGCGTTTCGAGTGTGCTGGTACTTTGCTGCGACGTACCTGGTATGGCGTCCCGGTTTCGGTTTGCCGGGGACTTGGTCTGAAGCTCAGCTTTTCCGGCCTCCCATTCTCCAATGCTTCGTCTCACACAGGTAAGCGAGGGTCCAGCCTTCTCCGTTGATTTTGGCGAGCTCCTGGAACTCAGTGAGCTCGCGCGTTCCTTAGTCGGTGTACGGAGCATTTTAGAGTTTTGGGTGAAGGTGAGTTTCATTCGGGAAGGAAACTGGTGATATTTTTGTATCCCCGTGAAGGGGGATAGGCACAAAAATATCACAGGAAGTAGTGCTAACTAAAAATAAAAAACGTATTTTCGAGAAACTGTGTTTTTGATGGCTGAGGGATGGGTGTTTTGGTGGTATTAGACTAAAAACAGCATTTAGAGCAGTGGGGTGCACTAAAATACAATAAAAATATTTGGCAAAAATAGCCTCGTTTATCTACCCTGCCACTATAGGGTGGGTGGGCGGGGAAATTTTTTCCGAGATAGCCAGGCGTGTGAGGTGTCAAAACACGCGTCTGCGCGCGGGCTAATGGAAAACGGAGTGTTTAGAGGTAGGCGCCGAACAAAATTTTGAATTTATAGCGAAAAAACGTGATTTATAGAAGAAAAATAGGTGTTTATAGAATTTTTTGTTCTACCAACCAACGAGACAGATCACGAAACGCGGTCCAGCTTGAAGGAGTGGCAGGTAAGTAATTATAAATCCCAAAATTACCGGCGTTAAACCGAAAATCTTCGAGTTATTCGAGATTTTTGTGTTTTTACAAAGTGAAATTTACGAAGTATAGGTTTTAATATTTTTTAAGCAATAATATGGATAAGGATAGGTGGGAAGGCAGGGCAGAGCCCAATTAAAATTAACTACGCCGAAAACCGCTTCCAAATCCGTCTCCTAAGTGCAAAGTTATTGTAATTAATGTTGAATACTGTATCGATAAGGTGAATTTTGAATAAGTAGGTATATAAAAATTTTCCTCAGTTTTTCCGAGATAGCCAGGCGTGTGAGGTGTCAAAACACGCGTCTGCGCGCGGGCTAATGGAAAACGGAGTGTTTAGAGGTAGGCGCCGAACAAAATTTTGAATTTATAGCGAAAAAACGTGATTTATAGAAGAAAAATAGGTGTTTATAGAATTTTTTGTTCTACCAACCAACGAGACAGATCACGAAACGCGGTCCAGCTTGAAGGAGTGGCAGGTAAGTAATTATAAATCCCAAAATTACCGGCGTTAAACCGAAAATCTTCGAGTTATTCGAGATTTTTGTGTTTTTACAAAGTGAAATTTACGAAGTATAGGTTTTAATATTTTTTAAGCAATAATATGGATAAGGATAGGTGGGAAGGCAGGGCAGAGCCCAATTAAAATTAACTACGCCGAAAACCGCTTCCAAATCCGTCTCCTAAGTGCAAAGTTATTGTAATTAATGTTGAATACTGTATCGATAAGGTGAATTTTGAATAAGTAGGTATATAAAAATTTTCCTCAGTTTTTCCGAGATAGCCAGGCGTGTGAGGTGTCAAAACACGCGTCTGCGCGCGGGCTAATGGAAAACGGAGTGTTTAGAGGTAGGCGCCGAACAAAATTTTGAATTTATAGCGAAAAAACGTGATTTATAGAAGAAAAATAGGTGTTTATAGAATTTTTTGTTCTACCAACCAACGAGACAGATCACGAAACGCGGTCCAGCTTGAAGGAGTGGCAGGTAAGTAATTATAAATCCCAAAATTACCGGCGTT
The DNA here is from genome assembly GCA_949128155.2 of Xanthia icteritia. NCBI lineage: Eukaryota > Metazoa > Arthropoda > Insecta > Lepidoptera > Noctuidae > Xanthia > Xanthia icteritia. The sequence continues at coordinate 3,269 of OX421947.2, read as the reverse complement.
AAACCGAAAATCTTCGAGTTATTCGAGATTTTTGTGTTTTTACAAAGTGAAATTTACGAAGTATAGGTTTTAATATTTTTTAAGCAATAATATGGATAAGGATAGGTGGGAAGGCAGGGCAGAGCCCAATTAAAATTAACTACGCCGAAAACCGCTTCCAAATCCGTCTCCTAAGTGCAAAGTTATTGTGGTTGGTTAGGTTAGGTTAGGTTAGGTTAGGTTAGGTTAGGTTAGGTTAGGTTAGGTTAGGTTAGGTTAGGTTAGGTTAGGTTAGGTTAGGTTAGGTTAGGTTAGGTTAGGTTAGGTTAGGTTAGGTTAGGTTAGGTTAGGTTAGGTTAGGTTAGGTTAGGTTAGGTTAGGTTAGGTTTTTTTTTTTTTTTTTTTTTTTTTTTTTTTTTTTTTTTATACTTCTACCTCCAACGTGATCGGAGCCTATGCCTGTCAGCTGTACTTATCATTCCAGTTCTCGCATATATGCCTCTCGTAATTTCATTCCTCATACTTTGTCTTTCTATCATTCATCCTCATTTGTGTCTTTATGGGTGGGATTCCCAACTATCCTTTTCTTTTTAACTAACTATCTTATTCATACTTTATTTATTTACTCTTTGTTTGGGTTATAAAGAAGCAGGGAGACAACTTTTTAATATATATCTTCCTTACAAAAAAACACTTTTTACTTAATTTAAGCTTATGTCTATTTTACAGTTTTGGAATAATTACTTTCTAGTCTTAAATTATTTTACAATTCTTATTTCTATTCTTATTCTAGTCTTCCAGGGACAGGAGAACAATTGCAATATTGTTACTCTTACAAACACATTTTAGATCTAAACTTATTCTATTTTCACATGTTATATTTACTTCCTATTTTACCTTAAAAATATTTTACTGATATTTATTGCTATGCTAGTCTCTAATATAATATACTATATTATGACAGCATATTTGCTTATGCGGTTTTATTTCGATCTATTACTTTTTGAACAACGTATTTACAGTATTGTAGGAATATATCTGCATTTTTACTCCTTATTATGTCCTTTATGTTGTTCGGCGTTATTCTCGTGTCCAATATATTCTCGACGTTATAGCGGTGTTTCACAAATTGTGGGCAGTCGAGTAGTATGTGCGGGACCGTTTCGCTTGTATCCGGGTCACAGATGCACGATGGACTCTCCTTGCACTTGAAGCGGTTTAAGTATTCGGAGAATCCACCGTGCCCCGTCATTATTTGCGTGTGTAGAGCATTTATTCCTATTTTGCGAACTACACTGTAAGCTGCCCTCACATCCGGGAAAAATAATTTAGTGACGGATGCGGTGTCGCTGGTTTCGTATCTACGGTTCCATTCATCAAGCGTCTCCATACGTATGCTTCGCTTGATGAATGAAATCGGACACTGGTCGTAGTCAGGTTTTCTTTTGGAGTTTCCAGCGGCCTCTTTTGCTAACTGGTCAGCTCTTTCGTTCCCCAATAGCCCCACGTGAGCTTTAATCCAGAACAAGTTTACCACCTTGTTCTGACGAGATGCGGATCTTATATTATCCCTAGCTTCTACAGCAAGAGGGTGGAGCGCACCGGGATTTGTAACTGTTTGGAGAGCCGCCATTGAGTCGCTGAAAACTCCGAAAGAAGATGCCTTGAGCTTACATAGTTCCCTAGTCGCCCTTGTTATTGCCAGGAGTTCAGCCTGGTAAACTGTGCAGTAGTTTGAAAGAGCAAGTTTGAGGGCTCTGGTCTCAACCTCACCACTCCATATGGACAATGAAGCGCCAACCCCTCCTCCGATTTTGCTCCCGTCCGTAAAAATACGGACGTCAAAATTGCAGTTGTTGTCCAGTTGTTCTTGGTTTACCAGGCTGTCGAACTGCAAGATGTCGCGTGCCGCGGGATGGGGACTCTCTGTTGCAGCGGTCATTCGCTCGACCTCTCTGCCTCCCAGCGACGTCAGGGGCACCCCTCGCTTGGCTTCGTACAATAACGCCGCCTCACGAACTCGGAGGTCAAGGGGGAGTACTCCAGACAGCACCAGGGCTGAGTTCAAGGAGACCGTGCGATATGCCTTGCACATTTTCTGGGCGATTCCACGCTGAACAGTCCCCAGCTGTTTAATTATGCCCAGTTTTTTAGCAGCCGGTGCCCAGACGCTAGCGGCGTAAAGTATTATGGGCTCTACAGTTGCAACATAGATTACCCGAATAACCTCCGGGTGAAGCCCCCAACTGACCTTTGCTGCTCTGCACAGTTGTTTGTAGATCGCGATTGCTTTCCTACAAACGAGTGAGGCGTGGGTGTTGAAGGTCAGTTTTTCGTCGATGGTTACGCCCAGAAGCTTTATTTCCTTCGACATGCCAATGGCGATCCCACCCATGCTCAGGCGTGGTGTGTCATATTTTAATCTCTTTGTTATCACCATAGCTGTTGTCTTGTGCGGTGCAAATTTTAGTTTATTCTCGACACCCCACGCCAAAACATGGCCGAGAGCGGCATTGGCACATTCCTCCACCTCAAGCGCTGTGTCTCCGTCAAATACTAAAAGAACATCGTCCGCAAACGCCTGAATATAGTTGCCCCCATTTTCTGCTGCTTTTAGGAGGGGGTCCAGCAGTAGGTTCCATAAAATTGGGCCTCCAATTGAGCCCTGGACACAGCCCTTGTTTGTGCCCTTACTATATTCTTCCCCACCGTACCTGATCGATACCTTTCGGTTTGTGAGGTAACTGTCCATGACCCGCCTAAGGTTGATTGGGCACTTTTCCTCCGCCAGACGGACTCTTATCGCTGGCCACCAAGCGCTGTCAAATGCTCCCTCTATGTCCAAAGATACGAGCGTTAAAATCCTTTTTTGGGCAAGTTTTTTGTAAACATGCTGCATGAGAGCATAGAGGGAGTCTTCGGTGCTTTTCTGCGGCATGAATCCGTACTGACGGGTACTCATCCTTGGTAATAGGTGGAACTTAAGGCGGGCCACCAGCATCTTCTCGAAAATTTTACCCAATATAGGCAACAGTCCAATCGGCCTATACGATTTGGGAGTGGAGTAGTTCTCTTTTCCAGGCTTTCTAAGTATCACGACTGTTGCCTCCTTCCAGGCTGTGGGGAAGTGATGGTGTTCTAAGCACTTGTTTAGTAGCTTTAAAAATACCTCCGGGTCGTTACCCACGGCATGACAACAAATGTCGGCGGTAAAGCCGTCTGAACCCGGCGCCTTCTTTGGATTGAAGGATTCCATTGAATTCTTCAACTCTGCCATCGTAAACGGTGGG